>MU918504.1:33352-47502 GCA_036418165.1 Cooperia oncophora | reverse complement strand
TATACGCGAAATCCCTGAGACGGGGTAGGCGTGGCTGCGTACTTGAACTAAACGTGGCCGTGGCTGTGCTTCTGAGAAGATATTTTCATTTTACACAATTGTGGTCGTGTCACTGTCCAGCACTGAACAAGATGACAGTTGTCTCGAACTGAAATATCCCACGAGAAACTTAATTCTGTGCCATGTTGGAATGCCACGCCTACTCCATCTCAAGGATAAGGAGTAAACATCCACCGCCGCGTTTAGTTGAAATACGCAGCCACATCCACCACATCTCAGGATTTCGAGTGTGTGTAATCCATGTCGCCGATTTCCCTAAAACGTTGAGTATGAAGGGGGCCAGCTAAAAATTTGGCTTCACACGATCAGTTCAGTGTTCGCAATGTTCGAAATGTTGTATTACAGTACTTCGAGCGCCCGCGTGACTTCTACCCAGATCATTTTGATGTTGACAGTTGCTCAAATCGCAGTGCTTACGCCTTTATTCCATGGTCAGCAGGTCCAAGGAACTGCATCGGTAATTTTTTCTGCCAGTTTTTCGTGCTAAAATTTGGGGGCCAAGTCTATCCTGAAGGGTCTGGAGCTGGTACCCAGACATTGCTCACTCACCTCTTTCAGGCCAGAGATTCGCTGTGATGGAGGAAAAGATCCTTTTAGCACGACTCGTTCGTCAATTTCGCTTCCGTGCTACCATGACCTTCAAGGAGAATCGTGGATTGCCTGAAATGATCCTCAGGCCAAGCAACGGCATTCCTCTGATCATCGAAAAACGGACCGAATGATCCTTCAGACAGCGCCAAACCCCAACTGTTAGCGCTGGGTTCATCTGCTCCGTGCTACGCGGCCACTCAAAACATAACCGGTATCTGTTTCGATAACTGCTGTTTAACGCCGCAGTACGCGTTCCGAATGTTATCACAAGAATGCTGAGTTGTGGGCAAAAGTCGTGCCCCAGGCGGGAGTCGAACCCGCACCTCACGCTTTCCGGGCGAGTGCGCTGTTACGCCACCAGGGCCGCTTTTACCCTCTCAGCTTAACGGCTTTTATGCCGTAGCCTATCAGCACTCACACGTTTGTGGGCAAAAGTGGGAAGTCGAACCCGCCTGGGGCACGACTTTTGCCCACAACTCAGCATTCTTGTGATAACCGGTATAATTTCGTTGCCTATTGTATTGTTTGTATCATTTTCCAGTATGCTGGCACCTTCATAGCTGTAGTCTCTATTGAGTACAATGAGATGTTGGGTGTGGGTCAGGAAATCCGAGTCGCAGCGACGGCCGTGATCTAGGTCGCCGCGCGCACAACAGAATGATGATTCGCTTATCTGCTACAATTTCGCATGTGTGGTCAGGCGACATTTGAGCATTTGAGCACTTGCAACACTGCTTCCGTCTCATCGCCGCATTTCGGACTTCCAGACCTAAGAAGTTTTGCGTGTACTGACGAGCTTTTCTATAGGTAAGGGTTCATACTACCTCATTTCGTTTCATGTCACCTGCCTTGTTTTTGTTTGTCCTTTCGCAAGGTTTGTTATTAACTCTGGAACGCATGGCGCGCGCCAACCTATTGGTACGCGATTGGTGCGAAATTTAGCCGCTTCCAAGAATGGGCGCGGCATTAGTTTGCCGCGCGCGGTTCAGCCAAACGACATGCATCCATCCTTTTATATAGTGTTTGTATATACGCTTTATATTGCCATGTACAATAAATTCAAGATTTCTACAGCTTCTGGTTTGCATAAATAACATTGACAGGGGGAAAGAGAAAGTGGTGCAGGTAAAAATAGCGCTTTGCCGTCGAAAACCGGGGTTTATTTACTCGACAACTCAGCAAAATGCAGTTTTTTCCGTGCTCTCCAAAGGGGGCGTGGCCAAAGTCACTCCGGCCACAGCGAGTTCGAAGGTTTGGGTAACAAGGCCAGTAGTCCAAAAGGACGTTCGTCCTCGCATTTCGCAATGATCTTTGCTGTGCAGTGTACAAGTCACATGAAAGAGATTCGTCTCCCATTATTTATGACCTCTTTCTGATGAGCCGAATTTTTCAACAAATGTACCTACAAAGTATGACATGTGGTTATGCTGTGCCAACTAAAATAGACCCCATGATAGATGAAAAACGTTATGTACGCGGGCCGCCCAATATCGGGGTAATGCAGTGACGGAGGGACTTAAATCATTTCAATAGGTAACGACTCCTGAGGGTATACAGAGGGGACCAAGAAAAGACACTTTTCTTCCTTGACTTTCAAGGCGATATAAGTTACACTTTATTGAATTCTGATTGGACATTTCCACCACCATATTCAACAACACATTGTACACTATCACGATACTCCGCCACAGCCTTCTGGACGAGAGATTCTGCCACGCGACCGTGATTCGGTGCCTGAGTTCAGCGAGATCGTTGATTTCTCCGCCACTGTAGACCACCCTATTGAACTCCGCCCGAACCAGGTAATTGAGGGGTTTAGGTCAGGTTACCTGCTTAGATATTCCACCTTCTTCAGGTACTCAACGCCCTTCCATTCCAAGTAGGCAAGAGTTTCTCCAACGCCCTTCGATTTCATGTGGTGGCACCAATGCTGTAGCAGTACAAAGTTTCCAAGAAGGTACGGGCGACATGTGGAGAGGATATTCTTCTCGAGTTGCTCGATGTAACCGCCAGCGCTCACCTTCAGTCCGGGGCCCACGAAGAAAATATCGGTCTCTCCATTCCAGGTACGTCCGGTCCCCACCATCAACTGGCGCCTTGGCGACTGTGGTGAAGATGATGTCCTAGACCGTAGCGACGTTGTCGGAGCTGCTCGATGTTGGAGGTCATCCAGATCGAGAGTACTGGTCTCCAGGTAGCTATCCATGGGTGACTCCATACTAGAAGTTTCGCAGCTGTTTGGAGGTGACGTGAATTCCAAAGGTCTTCTCCAGTCAGGCTGCGACTGGAGATGACTTCATATTTTGGTGTACATGGTGATGGGCGAGAGCCAGCTCCTGCTTATCGAGGAACATCTTGGGTATCTTCCGCCCTTCGTATCCACGTCCTCTGTCTGGGCTGCGTAAACTCTGCTGATATGTGACTCATCCAAAGTCTCTTCTTTTTGCCGCTCCCCCTGTAAGTACGAAGTTTCATTTAGTCACCAATGCTATTCTAGTCATCCCTGGTGAAAGAAGATCAGAATGATTAATGCGTGTAAATGGTTACTGATCGAAAAAATTCGAGAAAAATGAAAAGAAAATGGAAACAAAATTGCGAAGATGATCGGTGATTACTTCTGGTCCCAACCAGAAAAAAGGCCTTCATAATGAGCATTTTGGAGACAAGGGAGAAAATGTTTTTCAGAGGGTGTTGAAAAGTTAGTTTCCCGAGCAAACAAGTGTATTGAGATTATCGGAGCTACAGTGAAAAATGAAATCTTATCCAGAATTTTCTGCCTTTTCCTTGATACCTATACGGAAGATACATTGAAGACCCCTCGTAAGGGCGCTTAAGAATGTCACGTCCGCATGCCTGAAAAAAGGTTCCGAAAGGAGAGCGTAGTCAGCCGTGCGGTTTTTTCGACCACGTTTTTGCACTGAAATAAATCCTATTGGAATGTGGCTCAGAGAGAGTGCTGTGAAAGAACCTATTCATAGCGAAGAGGAACTGCTGCAATGAACGACTTGCCCGTTCGTGCCCTTCGCTGTTATTTACATTTTTCCACCTGAACGTTTTCTCATCAAATGGACGTCATAACACTCTTGGAATGAAAAACCACTTTCGTAGTGGTCATTTCTTCCAGAACTTTTTTGGAGTAAAGAGTGGTCCTAAAGGTTAAGAAACTATTCTTTGCTCGCCAAGTGCTGCTTCCACACTCGCAGGGCCGTCCCCAAGCTCGCGGTACTCTTCCTTGACTAAGCCGTTTCTTTGAAAAGCCCTCCATTGGTGAAGGAAACCGTGGCAGTGTTATGTTATGTTTATTACGCTGCATAAGGCAAACGTGAGAGAATAGAACAAACAGAAGAACGACGAAAAGAAAACCATTGAAAATAGTAAAAAGACAACGACACATCAAACTCGGAAAATACGCTTGCTAGTATATCAAGAAAATATCAAACTCATTAAAGTGGAATGATGCGACTCGAGCTGGCAACGATCCGAGACTAGACTATTCAATTACTTGATCAAGTTAGGAAATTCTGAAGTCAATCTCAAACAACTAGGATGTTCCGTAACTAAGTAGCCGTGCAGCTACAATCCTCTTAAGCTGTCGTACAGTATTGGGAACAGCTAAATTCTTTGTGACCTTCTTATATGTGCTCGCGGCTCTGAATGAGAAGCTAGCGGCTCTAACTCTGGTTCTCGGACAGGCTAAGAGAATTTTAGCTTGCCCACCTCTGGTCCGTGAATGCTGGATTTCAAACAAATTGAGAGGATTTGACCCTTTAGACCCGTACATGAGCTTGTAAACCATGCACACATCCGCAACCATCCGACGTGTTTCGAGGGTGGAAAGTTCAAAGTATTTGTTCCTGATGGAAGCTTTGGGAACCCTCGAATACAGGAAGCTCCTGGTTCGCAAAAGAATTTTACGAGTATAGTTATTTTGCACCTTCTCCAAGGCTAACACATCCCGTTTCTTAGTGGGAAAGAACACAGCAGCTCCCGTCTCTACTAAAGGGCGAACGTATGTTTTGTACGCCTTATGCAGAACTGATTCACTGATTATGCAGAACTGATTATGATATGATTTCCAGGGGTTTGTCTTGTTGGTAGAGGACAAACCCTTGGAAAATGTGAAGCGTCCTGAGAAAGCCGAGTTACATCGGTTTTTGATATGTTCGGAAAAGTCTAAAGTGTTGGAATAACGAAAGCCAAGGTCCCTAACAGAGTTGACTGGGGAGACGGCAACACCGTCTATGGTGTACGGGTGAGGAATGGCTCCCGAATTCAAGAAATTCTCATGCAAAGCGTTTTATGCGGGGCGAGAGGAAGCTGCCATGTTTTTGCCCAGTTACTAAGCCGGTCAATGGCTCTCTGAAGGTCTTCACAGTCAGACTGTCCCAGAATCCTCTTGTAAATTTTCACATCATCTGCATACATCTTGGTCGAAACACCAAGTCCCTGAAACAAGCTGGGAATCTCTGCGGTGAAGATGTTAAACAGCACCGGTGACAGAACTCCACCTTGGGGGACGCCACTATAAACCTCTTTACTGACGGAATAGCACTTCCCAACCCTTACTTGGAAAGACCTACCTGTGAGGAAATTGGTAATCCAGTTAATAAGAATAGGATGAAATTTCAATTCTTTCAACTTATGGATTAGCTTTGCGTGCGATACCCTGTCAAAAGCCTTGGCGAAATCGAAATAGATAACATCACAACACCCATTATTATCAAGGGTCTTAGTCCACTCATCAAGGCATTCAATCATGTTGGTTTCAACGGAACGACCCGGGGTGAAGCCATGCTGGTTGTTCGGTATTAAGTTAGTTAGTTAGTTAATTTGAACAGTGCCGCCGCTGTTCAAATTTCTTGTATGCCAGCACGTGTGTTACTCCTTTATTGCAATGTGTTCATGCAAAGCAGATGCCATGGTTAGAACGTGTTTAATTTGCTCTACATAAGTGGTGCTATTATAGGCAGAAGCCGAACGCGGCAAGCTGCGAGACGGCTCCCAGTGGATCACTGAAGCCGTACCTCTTTGATTCGGAGGGACACATGAAATGGAAGAACACCATCGCTGTCCACATCTACCAGTACTGTCCTCAAGCAGCAAACTTGCGAGTGCACGCTTACAGAGATGCAGGACCCATAGAAGAGACATGAGATGACCAAGAAACTTCAATGTAGCTCACTACAAGCCGAGTAAAGTAGTTGGATTTTGACCTCATCTTTGCTTGTTTTTCATGCCTATTCGAAGAACATAATCTATACATTCTCAGCGCTACAGCTAGAACGGAGCTGAATAAGTTGGTTCAAGTCCACCTTTCTTGCTGAATTTTTTTATTGCTTACTGGCTTCCCAATAATGTTTAGCAAAATGAACCCCATCTGGTGATCCATGCATGGACCATACATCATGCAGCAAATCGTTTTCAAAAGCTCACCACTACCTGAACGACCTCCCTTGTCAGCTGCAGCATCTGGTATTGGCAGCTTGCCTCTCAGGTAGCGGAAGATCCTAACGTCCTTCTCTTATCTTGTCCACGGTCTCTCGCTGATAGGGAGCATCAGGATCTCGAGCTGTCATCATCTTTCATCGTTTTTTCTTCCTCATAGGGCCTTAGACTTTCATCGTTTTTTCTTGCTCATCGGGCCTTGAGCTGTCGTGGAACAGGCGAATTTTGTTGGATTCTGTTGGATCCGAACATTATGTATTTTGACCAGTTCCCTTTGCAATTAGGGTTTGCTGGTAGCCATAGCATTGAGAGGAAATACTTCCCTGTGATTTTGAGCCCACGAACGCCTCATCATATGCATAGCATCACCTTCCCACTGAACAGCACAACCGATTTTTTCTGGAGGGTTTAGTCGCTGGCGCTTCCGGGACTGGTCTACCCAGAAGTATCTCCTTCTTCA
The DNA here is from genome assembly GCA_036418165.1 of Cooperia oncophora. Lineage (NCBI taxonomy): Eukaryota > Metazoa > Nematoda > Chromadorea > Rhabditida > Trichostrongylidae > Cooperia > Cooperia oncophora. The sequence goes on along the minus strand of MU918504.1, from coordinate 40,946 downwards.
CTTGTAACGTTGTCTAACCACTCTGTAGGACAGAAGTGGAGATTCGTAGACATATCTTCACACGCTCTGCTTTGGGGATCGATCCACAAATGGAAAACCTGGAAGAATTCTGAGTTTTCCTTGGCGAGTGACGTGGGAACCTCTTTCACTTTTGCTTTCACAGAACACACTTTTATTGAAGAACGAGTCGATTAGTACTAATGGATTTCAGTCAGAAAGGGTGGTCGGTCCAAATACAGGCCATTCTCGTGTCGAGTGAAAGCAACGCACTATTTTAACACTCAGCACCATACTTTGAACAATAGCACCACAACCTTCTGCAGCGCAAGGTTGCGTTCGACTTTTCTAGCGGCCTTTCGAAATCCCCTAGCAGACACGACATTATAAACGTGCGTGTGCTAGAGGGCGGAGGTGTCATAGTGGCAAGTGGCACGCTTAGCACAGGCGCGATCGCGGTTTCGAATTCCAGGTCGGTAGGCCAAGCAAGATCTCCACTCGCCGGGGCATAAACTGGTACCAGTTTCGTGTGGGGAGGATAAAAAACATGACTTGTACATCGGCTGGCCCCCGCAAGTCATTGTATAGGCCACATCGCATTCAATAAGCCACTACGATTCTGAATGGAAGTAGAATGCGTGCCGCATCCCACAAAGGGATTGATCAACGGCGAAGACTTCTATCCTTTAACTTTATTAGTTCGAGACTCACTGGTCAGAAAGAGTGGGTCCCAAAAAGGCCTTACACCCCCCTCCCTTCCCCTGCTCTAGGAAGAAATGGCGAAGATTTTAGAGGCCAAGAGACCAGACAAGTTCTGTCAGAGAGCGCGCAAACGAGCGAGATGACAGGCACGACATCTAGCAACGCGGGCGGAAACACTTGACCAGTTTTGTGCTTTGATGCCTTACCATTACAACTTTCAAACGCAACACTTTTACATGGTAGTCCATCTCACACAGGTTCTGATAGGTGGTCGCTGAATGTGCCTCTGAAGGCGGCTGCGTTTCCGTTGTCGCCCATTATTCAAATAGGGAACCACCAATTTATTTCAAGTCCACCACCTGTCTCCCTTCCCTGATTCCATAGAATGTTCTGATGCAAGTCGATGTTTTCATTCCTATTTGCGGAGCCACATGAAAGTCATCTTTCAGGGTAGCGATCCACCAGAAGCACCTCAGAAACTGAATCATCCAATTAACAATTAGAACTAATAACAACTAGTCAATCTGCTCCGAATGACGTCGCAGTTAGAAAGTAAACTCCTTTTCACTCTGGGTTTCTTCCTGCTTCTCTTTGCTCTCGTCGTCCTCTTCTTCTTCCTCTTGCCCGCCCTAAGGATGTCAGCTGTTTCATCTTCGCTTGTCATCTATCCGCTCTAATCAACACTAACAGTAGCTCGCGAACCTGAAACACTCGTCATGATTTATCGTTTTTTTTTAATTTTCTATCTATCTGAAATCCACTTCACATATTTCACGAGCTTGGCCTCCCAGATAGTTGGTGTGCTCTCTAGACTTCTAGCCCTATCGATTCAGGGAAATCATAGCGTGGGATTCCCAGGTCCCGAATACAGGGATCGTTCCGCGAATTGTGATGGCAAGTTTGAACTCAGGTTCTAAAGCACGTGTACTGGCATTTACTGCTTTGCGAACACCGCTACGGCCGCTGTTGATCTTCCCCTGAGAGCACATAGTAGGAGACAAATGATTCCTTGGGATGTGCCAAGCACCCAGCATCCATTCGAATGTCGTTCAGCTGGGCAGCCGAGGTGGCATTGTATAGCCCTTGCTGTTAGTCTTTGTTGCTTTGGTTCAGTGCACACCACAGTTCCCGGGGAAGGAGTTTCCATTCAGAATTGTACACTCGTGGAGTCTACATCAGAGAGGGGGGGGAGGAAATGTGCGTATTAACATGGTAGAATTTTGTTCATCTTATATTCTCACCGTTACAGGACACACCTCGGGATGTCCGGTTTTCAGAGTCGTACTTTAACTAATACTGACATTACCTCAACCTCTCCTCCTACTCGACGGTTGTTGTTGAGGGGGTCAAGCTGGGGAGGAAGATAGGGAGAGATGGCTAGAAATGGGAATATGGGCTTTGGCTGAGGCACTTTGGCTTGGTGGGGACATTCGCTGGTTCTCGTCGATCATTGCCAGATCTCATGCGGAGATCTGTGAACTTCTGTAAAGCACAGGCTTCGTTCACTGTTGACAGCAGTCTACAGGTCTCGCCAAGATGAAATGGGTGATTTAACAGAAACTGGCAAAAGGAACTGGTGAGGTAGGAAACCCTCCTTTTAAACCCAACAGCTCCGGAAATAAACTACGTCCTCATAATCTGCTTCCTTTACTTCGACGCTTATGTGTATCAGTGCGAAATGAACGGAGGGGGGGGGGGGCGGGGGGAGAGCGGGGAGGGGGGGGGCTGAGAGAACTATCCTCCGACTATATCTCTGGTCGCTCAATGCTCCCTAGTGGAATTCGGAGTAAGTAAGCAACAACGTTTCTCCTGTTATTTGGCGTCACCTCTATTATCCCGTTTCCGATTTGCCTCCCACCCATTTAGCTCATTCGATTATACACCTCGTTCCTGATCAATGGGCTATTTCTCGAATAGCTAAAGCATCGTGTGACTTTAGTGGTTCCGATGTGCTACCGTGTTGGTCTCGTGCTACTGACGGTTGCCTACGTTATTCCTTCGCCGATTCATTACGATATCTTACCGTACCGAGCGAAACGTCACAATGAAAATTCGTCCACTATGGCCACATTCACAGGTATGTTCTACCGTGAGAGCACAGACATGACCAACGAAAGAGCAGCATGACAACAAAAGCTATTGTGAGGCAGAGCCACTTGGGCATTTTTTCACCTTAGTATCGTCAGAGCTTACTTATGCAAAACCAGTACAGTTGTTTTCATTGACCTGGATACCTTTGAGGCGCAGTTTGGCGACGGGGTAGGGGGGGGGGGAGGCGGGCATTTTGCACTTTTGCTACTTCCCATCGACGTGTCGACCTATCTAGACAGCCTCTTCTCGAGTTGACAGGTTTTAACATGATGGCTAGATGAGCTTGCTCCAGCTTCACAAGAGTTCACAGGTTTCGCCAGAGTGAGACTTGTAAACCGGAACTAAGGAAGCAATGATAGTACAAAATGCCCCCCGTCGCCAAACAGCGCCACTTCCAATTACACAGAGCTTTAACTTCTACAAGTAATTCCTTTGCATTTATGACTCAAAAGTGCCTTTGAGAGGGCGCTGTCATCGAGGGGGACAGGAAGGTTGACCTGCACATAGAGGCCTCCATCAGTATGGAGACTGTGAAAACATAGGGATGAAAATGAAACTTATACTGTTTCTGTTGCTATGAACACCCCTTTGCCTTTCTTGGCACGATTTTCTTCTGGAAACAGTAGCTGTATTCGCTGAGAGAAGGGCAGTATCAGAAGCAGTGCTCTGCTGTACGACCAGTTCCTCATCAAGTCCTCCCTGGTCCTAACCTCTCGTCGTGTTGACCATAACAACAGCAAATGGTCCGATACCGAAAAACGTTCTGATTCGTGCGTCAGTTTAAGCAGCGGCCTAGTCGCGCCCTTTGCAGCGCTCAGCTTAGCGTAAGAGCAACGAGCAATAAGTTCGATTGCCTCCTCCTACGATTTCTGCGAACCTCGTAAATCCGAACGACGACTGTGGTCGTTTACACGTCACAATCGTTGATTTGCCATCTCATTTAATGAGCGCCGGAAGCGACCCTCTTGCTCCTTCCACACACCTGCTCAGCCTAACAACATTTCCTTGCTACAAATCTCAGGTCCGAAAGCTTAAAGGGACTTTAAGTGCTCAAGAGAGATCAAGAGAGATCCATCTTTCAGTGGAACGACTGGACGCGCCTATTGAAAGGATCGAAATACGTCTGATCGATGAGAATTCCACAAATGCCGCTCTGGACACGGCTGCCGCCAGGCCTCAACCACTTCAATCAGCTGCTGTCGGTACTGGAGAACATAACGCAGCAAACGCCATCGACACTAACGCCGAATCAGCTGATCAGTACGATGTGAGGTACAAAAAGGTATATAGCAATAAGTCATTCCAGTGCAGTTGGGTGCTCGCTCGTTCGCTTCCTTTAGATCATGTTCATACTTCGCGACTAAAGCGATTCTGACGTGCAATTTAGGAAACGGCGCCGCCGCGACCGACCGTTCTCCATGGTAATCGTTGGACCGTTCCAGCGGTCAAAGTTAATTCTACACTGAATGAGGTTGAGTCGGTAGATGCAGTTGTCTAAGTCTTAGCGCTGCAGCGCGGCCAGCCGCGAGTACCGAATTGCGCCACTGAATCGCTCAACTCGTGGAGCACGAACTTTTTCCCTCGTAAACAATTTAACATGTACACAGTAGTCAGGCTAACGCTATGCGCCATAGCATGTACCATCTGTCTTTGGCTAAGCTTGACTTGAATTCAAAGCAGCTAGAGTAGTAATACTCACACGTCCATGCCAACTGCAAGTCACATTGTTTGTGAAGCTGCGTTTATACTTTGTAGCAGCGTCCACCAAGCGACCACTAGCTTTCCGAGTGGTCGGCAGCGTCAGCGACTAGGAAAGAGTATGTATCGATCTAGCGCCTACCGGTGTCCACCAGCGTTCACCAGCTACCGAGAGATCATGGGGAAGTAGGTGGGTGGCAAACAGCTGGATTAGGCGTCGTGAAATTGCGGCGTGTGCAACCGCACGCACAACTGCTAAAGCACAGAATTATGCAATTTAATGTACGGTGTAGTGTAGCTGTACGGTGTGGTTGCACACGCCGCAATTTCACGACGTCTGTTCCTACTATTTGCTACCCTCTTACTTCCTCATACTCTCTACTAGGCGCTGTCAGACGCTAGATCGACATCTATACTTTCATAGAAGCTGACGCTGGCGGACGCTCGGAATGCTAGTGTTCCTGCTGGGAGCTGGGAGACGCTAGTGGACGCTGCCGCACAGTATGAACGCAGCTTACCTATCCTTGTGAGATCCCAAGTCAGTAAACGATCTATACTCTCTATCTTATTCAGGCTAGAGGCGACTAGACATGATCCAAGGACTGAAAAAATTCTCCATTTCTCATTTTCCATTATGCCCCACTCCTTGTCAAATTTTTATTTTCGGTGTAAGTCCACTAGGAGCAATGAACTTGAAGGACCGCTTGTACGAGACCGACTGTCATAACCAATATTAGGGTTCTCTTCTGAACCCAAAGAGGAGGACGAGCTGGCTCAACCGATTTCCATAGAGAAAGGGTGACCATTCATTATGGTAGTTCCAGTTTTGCACGAGAAGTTCTTCAGTTACTTCCCCTACTTGTCCGGTATGCTATTTTATTTCTGATTTGACAAACGTGATGACTTTATGCTCCTGCCTCTATACTTCTCTCAACCTGCCACACTATCGGAGCCCTGAACATATGAGCCAGTGCTCAAATTTCGGCTGTAACTCCGTAAAGGACGCCGCCTCGCCAATCGTGCCGTCCTGATCGCTTTCTAGAATTTCTGCCGCTTGCCAGCGCCTGTTGACGACCGCTTGTCTGTCCAACACCTGCATTGCTGACAACTGATGAACGTGGCTGACAGCCGGAACTCTTCTCAACTTTCCTGTGATCTCTTTTTCAGGTCGAGTACGTGAGTGACGTTATGTTGACTCGACAGGACAATTCACCAACTGAACTGGCTCCAGTACATTCGAAAGACGGCAACGACAAGGAGAATTCGCCTGCCACATCAGCAAATGATTCGCCCACACATGGCGAAGAGCCAGCGGATGAAAATGCTTCCAGAGCCAAGGTGAATGTGAGTTCGAGAAGCAGACCACATCGTATGTTGGGAAACCCCAGCGTATTTGGTCAGAGGAAATTTTTCTAATTGTTAATTTTTCTTGCTTCACGGACGCTGTAAAGAGATTGGGGTTCGCATTTGCCTTTGAAACTTGCGGCGTTGATGAAAAACTTTTCCAGTTGCTGACTTTTCGCTCTTCGAGGAATCGTATTTCTGATAATTTTTACAAGCGGTTGACGTACCATTTATGGAAAGTACGATAGGTTTGTGAATGAAAAACGTTTCAGGCACGAGCTTGGCTGTCATTTTCGACTCGAACACCGTCGGACAACGACGATCTCGATGTACTTGCCCCAGAAGTCGAAGAGAGTAGCTCGGTGAGCTTATTTAAGATTTATTGTTTTGCCCCACGACACATGGACTTTTATCTGGCTGGATTTGGGTTCACTTCAGAAAATGCGAATTTGGAAATCACATGGTGTAGTTCTCAGCAAAGTTGGTGGTTTCGCATAACATAACGCATAACATGGTCTGTAGCATCATGATAACATTCAGATGAAAACTTGGCTGAATTCCAAGAAATGTGGTGGTAATGGGTAAGCTAATGGGTAAGCTGCTGAAGGCTTGTGGTATAAACTGAATGTATTGATTAACTCCTGACATCATGTTTTATTTTGTAAGCTGACAGCTGACATGATGAGGATCATGGTGCCTTATGGATAGCGCACTGGCCCGTAAAGTGTGATGACCGGGTTCGAGGCTTTTTGGGATCGAAACTTTGCCCATAGCTCAGCATTCTTATGATAGTTTGACCCTATTCTTTTCCCTGTTATCAGCATGAATACTGAGCGCTCAGCAGAGACCACGTGCTTATGTTTGGGACAAATTCCAATGAGGAATCGCCGTAATCGCGAATTATCAACATGGCTTTGACGAACAGCAAACAAAAAAGAGAAGCGAAGAAAACATCGGGTCGGGGTAAGGAATGCCTTGTCCTCTTGTCACCTGCTTCAACGCGACTTCGCTCGCTTCCGTTGTAATGTGAGAGCTTGTACTCGCTTTATGACCGGTGACGATAGCCGGCACCGGACGAATGGGACTCATAGAGGGTTCCGAGCGGCGATCGAGGGAAATTCCTGTGCCGCTTAAAAGAATTAGAACCGGATGAAGGCGATGAAGGAATAAAACATGCTTGTTATTACAAAATGACACATCACTTGTTTGCCAAAACAGCAGTGACCGCAGGCGGAGGCAGTTTAGTGGCAAATGACACGTGCACGGTCTGAGAATCAAATACCAGACAGGCTCCCACCTGTGTCAACCAAGCTGTCCAAATATCCACACCTTCAACTGGTTCAAAAGTAATTTGAGAGGATAAAACGGTGATCTACACCATCTTTGCCCCATGTAATCTTCTTGCCCCATGTACATCTTCGTAGGCGTGTGGCACAGGTCAGGCTAATGCCGTTTGGACTCCAACAACTTTCGCACCGGGCGGAAAATAAATTGTGGGGGACGTGGTCACGTACCATGCCTTCCATCTCACGCGCAACACTTGAAAATTCGCTCAGTGGTGCCCGGAGATGTTGGGGAAGTTAGGGCTTTATCGTTTACACTCGCCGCTGAATCTACAGCGGGAAAATTCGGGGATGAGTTTCCCGCGACATTTAGTCAATTTACCCCGTGAGCAACCAAATCTGCCTTCGCAAAAAAAGGTAGAAAACCGACCTGATATCGGAGGACTGGGGTAGGAACATATTGTATTGTAAACTGCATC
>MU918504.1:11370-33252 GCA_036418165.1 Cooperia oncophora | reverse complement strand
GCCGCGCGCGACACGTGCCGCGCGGATGCTGTAGGAATAGATGCCACCCAGTACGTGACCACGTCCCCCACAATTTATTTTCCGCCCGGTGCGAAAGTTGTTGGAGTCCAAACGGCATTAGCCCACAGGTCAAGCCCCAAAATGCGACGGGATTCTGCACTTGAAACTAGAAGTGAAATTTGTGACCCATTCCCTGGAAGAGATGCTGAAGACGCTGAAAGATTCATGGCTACTGTTCTAGCACTAATCAGGCTACTCATCTTCCTGATGCCGGTGTATTAGTGCAAAAAGTGGTTCTGTAAAACAAATACACATCTAAATGCGTTAGCTCGTGAGCTGAAGCTGATAGGGTATCTTTCTTGCAAGCTTCATACGCCGACTGCTAACACTTCTTTTTTCTAAGGGTTGACGAAGTGTGCGTCAAAGAATCCAAGGGTAAGGCATCCTGAGCTAACTAGTTAGTTTTCGAAGTGCGCCACATATTCAACTTATGTTTTTGTGATGGAGACCCTAAAGAGCTTAGGGGAGATTCCGGAAACTAAGGATCCCCAACTTGCTAGGTGATCTGCTCAAGTACGAAAGCACATGCGCGGGTTCCAATGCGATTTCGATTATTGCCAGTTGTTGTTTTCTGTAAAAGTTGGTGCGCATTTCCTCTTTGGACGGAGGGAGGCCAGAAAAGGTCTTGATGACGTTGCCATTCCGTTTACTCCTGCTTGATTGACCTTCTCAGCTGCTTGGTTTGTACCTACCTCTGAAACATTAATGATGTTCCTGTCCCCGGTATGACCTTGTTTCGCGGTGTCGATCGACTCGAAAGTAGCCGATGATTTCGTCGCAAACAGCCAAGCGTTATCAGCAGGGGCCGAAGGAGCCCGCCTCTGTTGTTTCTTCTACCAGTAGTGATCGGTTAGTGATCCATTTTGGAAGAAAACACTCATTGATGAGAACGCCCCCGGTGTTTCTTGATACCGCCCGACTGATGGCGACGATATCTACTGTAGGCTTGTCAGAAGGCAGTCGTTTTCACTTTATAGAAAAATTAGTTTCCAGCTAGCCTATGGGAATCTTCTGACCAATATATTATTAAATTCAGTAAAAAACGAATCTTTTGAAATGATATACACGTACCCGAAAGCATTTACAACTTCACAGCTGCAAAAACTCCCGTAAACATAGACCTGCTCACGGTGATTTGCCTCGGTAAACAATTGAGCTCATTACATTTTTCTTCAGGTTCACGAACAGCTGGTGCAGGCCGGTAATTTATTTCATGGCAGCTAATTCAGCCTAACAGATAGTTGTGTATTGATTTCTATGATAGAGATATCTTTAATTATCACACCCAGTTCATAGGGCCGTTTACTAGAAAAAAGGTTCAGCGTAAACGGGGTCACCCTCACAGGTAAGACGCGGCACGGTCACCCTCAACATTCACGATAGGAGAAATGTTCTGCTGGACTTGAGGCATTCTTATATGTTAGTGTGGTTGCTATTTTGTGTTTCAAACGTTACCTATGTTACCACTTACATGGGGGGGGGGGGGGGGGGCAAAAAACACTTTTCTTCCTCGACTTTCAAGGCGATATAAGTTACACTTTATTGAATTCTGATTGAACATTTCCACCATCAAATTCAGCAATACACAGTGTTCTGGACGAACGCTATCGAGAGATGCTGCCATGCGACCGTGATTCGGTGCCTGAGTTCAGCGAGGGCGTTGATTTCTCCGCCACTGTAGACAACCCTGTTGAGCTCGCCCAAACCCGATAAAGGTCACGTGACCCACTTGCACTCTTTTTCTTCTTCAGGTTCTCAACGCCCTTCATTCCAAGTAGGCGAGAGTTTTCCAACGCCCTTCGATTCCGTGTGGTGCACCCAATCCTGTAGCAGTACGAAGTTTCCAAGATGGTACGGGCGACGACATGAAGGCAGGATATTCTCCTCGAGTTGGTCGATGTAACCGTCAGCGTTCACTTTCAGTCCAGGGTCAACGAAGAAAATATGCGATCTTCGGAAAATTTGATAATGAGAACTCGTTCACAAAACACCTTTATTGGTGAGCTTTCGCTGTCTTAACAGCTTCGTCAGACCTTAAATGAAATCAAGTATACATGGTATTACAATTCCTAACAACTAAGTTGCTCGAAATACAAACCAGGTTGACCTGCCCGTCAACGGCAATTTGGTTAGAGTCTGTAATACAATGCCTAATACAATGGGGAAAAGTGCAACTGTCAACAATTAAACTACAACGGATGACCAGCTTACCCCAGCGCAACTGCCAATGCAACTAAAAGTCGCTAGAAATGTGACGCGCGTGACACTTGTCTGTACTTCTTGTTGATCGCGGGGGATAGCCGCTTGATAAGCCGAAATACAAACCAGGTTGACGGGCAGGTCAACCTGGTTTGTATTTCGAGCAACTTAGTTGTTAGGAATTGTAATACCATGTATACTTGATTTCATTTAAGGTCTGACGAAGCTGTTAAGACAGCGAAAGCTCACCAATAAAGGCGTTTTGTGAACGAGTTCTCATTACCAAATTCTCCAAAGAAGATCGTATAACTTATGAGGCTCAGGGATAGTTCAGCTTTATCATGTAGAAGAAAATATCGTTCTTCCCATGCCAGGAACTTCCGGTCCATACCATCAACCCGCGCCTTGGCGACTGCGGTGAAGATGATATCCATATCAAGACTGCCGGCCTCCAGCTAGCTGCCCTTAAGAGACTCCATTTAAGAAGTTCTCGCAGCTGTTTGGAGGTGACGTGAATTCCATAGGCCTTCCTCCAGTCAGGCTGCGATTGGAGATGGCTTCATATTTTGGTGTACATGAAGGGGGGGGGGGGCAAAAAAAAGTCATTTTGCCTCCATGACTTTCAAGGCGCTATAAGTTACACTTTATTAAATTTTTATCGGACATTTTTACTACCATATTAAAGAGCACATTAAATACTATAATGATACTCCGCCACAGCTTCTTGGAGGAGCGCCATCGAGAGATTCGGCGCGCGAAAGTGAGTGGGTACCGGAGTTGAGCGAGATCGTTGATTTCTCCGCCACTGTAGACCACCCTGTTGAGCTCCGCCCGAACCGAGTAATTGAGGGGGTTTAGTTCAGGACCCCCGCTTAAATACTCCATCTTTTCCAGGTACTCAACGTTCTTCCATTCCAAGTAGGCGAAAGTTTTTCCAACGCCCTTCGATTTCATGTGGTGGCACTCAATGCTGTAGCAGTACAAAGTTTCCAAGAAGGTACGGGCGACCACATGTGAGGAGGATATTCTTCACGAGTTGCTCGATGTAGCCACCAGCGCACACCCTCAGTCTGGGGCCCACGAAGAAAATATCGGTTCATCCATTCCAGGTACGGCCGGTCCACACCATCAACCCGCGCCTTGGTGAATGGGGTGAAGATGATGTCCTGGACCGTAGCGACGTTGCCGGAGCTGCTCGATGTTTGAGGTCTTGCAGATCAAGAGTACTGGTCTCCAGGTAGCTATCCATGGGTGATTCCATTCAAGAAGTTCCGCAGCTGTTTGGAGGCCACGTGAATTCCAAAGGCGTTCTCCACTCAGGCCGCGACTGGAGATGACTTCATATTTTGGTGTACATGAAGGTGAATGGCGGCAGCCGGCTCCTGCTTATAGAGGAAGATCTTGGGTATCTTCCGCCCTGGTACTCATATCCACTTCCTCTGTCTGGGCTGCGAAAACTTCGCTCATATGTGACTCGGCCGGAATGACTTTTTTTTTGGCCCCCCTGTACATGAAGGTGAATGGCGGAGCCTGCTCCTGCTTATCGAGGAACATCTTGGGTATCTTTCGCCCTGGTACTCGTATCCACGTCTTCTGTCTGGGCTGCGAAAACTTTACTGATATGTGACTCGGCCGGTGTCTTGCCAGATTCTGACGATCACATACATTTCTCTCCTTCTGTGGCTAACAGGAAAGCAGCAAAATACTGTGGAATTATTTTGGTTTTCCGCACGCTTTTTTTCCTCACAGGGCGTCGGGATCAAGACATTAAATTTGCTGAAAACGTGACTGTGGGTAGTCTAACATGCTGAGAACGAATGCTATAAGCACAGAGAAACCATCGCATTCGATTTCTGTGAAGGAACCAGTGTACGTGTGAGTGATTGTGGCCTAAACGAACCTCAGGTGTGGTAGCACCCGTGGCGCGCTCTACAAGAATTTTTTTCTGCTGAAAGAGAGTGATATCCGTAGTGGTGCTCGAATAGCGATGTCAATATGCCAAGAAAATCAGTGCTGGAGAAACAACAGAAAAAAAAACAAATGTCCCAACTAAAAGCCCCTTGCAAGCGCAGTTGTACAAGCAGGAGCGGAATCAAAGGAAGTAATTAGGATGGAATCACCGGGCGAGTGGTATTGTGATCGTATGGTCGCCACAACTGATTACAGTTGATTTCTCGATGTTTTTGCCTTGTCCTTCAACAGGACTTCTCTTATAATGGCTGAAAAGAACGGCGGGATGACATTGTGTTGGGCCAATGAGAAGAACGACGTCAGCTTCCTCAAAAATGGTGCAATTGCTACCTCTGCACACCAGCCTACCTGCTCCTACGGGAGAAAGGAACTTCAACTGATCGCGGGCACTCCCTTCATGTGGAATGTTTCCGGTACAGACGAGTTGCTAGCTAGAAGTCTGAAAATTAGACGCTGTTTTGAAACAGTGAGACATTTTTGCGTAAGTTGCGGAGCCAGTGGTCGTACTCACAATCACCATCTAGTCTTGTGGTGACATTTACTCCTAATTATCAGTAGTAAGAGAATGGAGTAGCGCAAGGCGGCGCCTTCGAAGGGCAGGATACGCTGCTAGCTCTCTCCTTTCAGAAGGGTGAGGTGATAAGAGGGAAGAGCCAATCTCAGCGATAGAGAACTCGTCCGGCTACACATCCTCATCGATTTTTGCATGGCCAAGCGCGATCCAGCATAGAACTTCAGAAGGGGCATTCCGCCTTTTTTCTGCTTTTTCCTACACTACTGTGTTGGTTCCCATCTTGTCATTGGTAGAGAAAGCAACCCACCTTTTTTGAGCGCAAGGTGTTCCTTCACAGTTCTTCAAGACAAGCCCTTGCAAGATCCATGGAAAAGTTCCTGCAAAGACCCGTCCACGACGTCTTGCTTGCAACGGTTGCCGACTGGTCCATGTTGCTACGACCGATAGCCACTTTACCCTGCATGTAAAGGCACCTCTAGTGTGATAGCCTTGTTCGCTGTAGATGATGTGGCGTGCTAGGGGCTGGGTGCAGCGTATCTACTACTGATACTGATGTTGCTGATTTTTATGTGATGCTTTCAGTACGGACTTTCAGGATGACGAGTACGAGCCGGTCGAGGAATGCTTACTGAACAGAGCCGAACTGCCGCTGAAGACGGTACAAAAGCTCACAGAACAAGCACGGAAGCTCGGCAAGCTTCATTCGTACCAGGAACAGGTTGCAGCAGCAATACTGCATCAATCGTGAACAACCGCAGCTAAACGATGAGTTCAGGTAAGCAGCATTCGTCGAACAAGTTTGCGTGACCAAAGGCAAATTCCACAGCAGACGACCACATGCGGTCGACTTCTGATCAGTCCACTACAAAAAAGCAAAACAAACTTGCAGTAAACTGCAGAGCAACGGCATCGTTCGCCTCTAGTCTCTTTGGACGAGTTAGGGTTGACCGCTTGTTTTCATTAAAGACATGATGGGGATCTCTGACTCAGGATCGATCACTTGTACAAGAAAGCGCGATTTGTAATCGCAGAGGATATACCTTTTTCGTCAGTCAAAATTTGTGCTAGGGGAGCTGGTCATTTGTCATAGTAAGGCAACACACTAGCCGGCATTGCGTTTATACCTAAATGGAATCGTGTTTGCGCCTCGCTCATATCTGCTCCCTCATGTCTGTCTTCATCTATCGCCCACGCTCGCAGGTGTCTCCTTGCCTCTCGCTTTTTCTTGCTCGTCCTAGTAAACTAAACTGGAAGAGGAAAGCCTTACTCAGAGCGTCTTGATATGTTTTTTTTCCGATTTTCGTCGGTGATCGCGGATTATTTATGCAAGATCACATGCGGATCTGACCAGCATTCGAAGGGTTGTTACCTCAAGTGATAGAGGACCCTCTCACACAGCCATTTCCGTCCCGTTCTCAAAATACAAGGTAATTATAGCGTGAAACTTCTTGAAAGCGGATTGTTGGAGTTAGGTAGCGTTCACATCCAGAACATTGCCGATTCAGTTGTCGGATATGATTCTGTCAAAAGCTGTAGAGCGCAGGTAGCCGATTTTGAAACCAATGACAAATATGCTCCATAATGTATGACTGAATTGCAGCATGGGGAAGAATTCAAACTAAGGTCTAATCCGAGGTCCAACCATCGCCGCATCGCAGCGAGAGAGAGGCGAGCCGCGCGGAATTCTCTCTACATGCGTGGACATTTGCATCCGTCCGTTTTATTATTTGCAAGTGCGAAATTTATACAAGTACTGGGAACGATATCAAACTATCAATACCAATACAATATGTGTACTTATCTAAGCAAGATATTAACAGAATATGAGAATAATCCACAGAACTTTACTATAGGACCTTCGTTCCTTTTGCACGGAACCTTGAAAAAAAAACGGAAGGAACTACTATAATGTTGTCAGTACTTCTGATAGGCACGAACAGAGGAATCGCGAAAACTGCTTCGCCAAATGTTATAGTCGCGGGGAAACCCCAGACGGCTCGTACCTTTTCCTCGCCATATTCAGCAACATGACTGCGTACAAACGCACAGCAATCCGGAAAGCCAATCCGATCCTTACGAGTCTTAACAAAATGCCAAAACCGACGGACTGATTGGATAGCATCTGGATCCTTGCGAATGTCGGCGTTGTAGCCAATCTGCTTCCATGGTAGTCCAGGACTAGAACTCCACATGTCCAGATAATTTTGTTGAAAAACATCATTCAAATGGAGCATTGAAGTTTTCTCTGGAAGCTTGAAAGCCAGAGAAGCGAGGTAGATAGCGTAATCCAAATCATCATCCTGGGGACGGAGCTTGTTGTTGGAGAATTTCATAATGTCCGCACGGATAGCAGCAACCGTGACAGGACTTCTCCAAAACTTCTGTTCACCGAGACTAGGTAGGAAGGGTGTCTGGTGCGGTAAAGGGGTGTGGCGTTGACCGAACCATCCTTTCTAGGTAGAGAACGCACCGACATCTTCTCCACAAATCGTGGAGAAATTCGGAAATGGAATTTGATTATCAGTACTATTCGCTCCCAACAAAAAATGTCGTTTAGAAGAACGCGAAGTGACGTTGAAGAGAACTTAATCATTCATCTCACAATAAAGTGGGCAAACACTGCCGACAAAACTCTTCACTTTCGGATATAACTAGCCAAAAGTAATAGCTTTTCGAACGGAGAATGTTCATGACAAACATATGAAGGTCACATGACTGTATTGGTAAATAATTAATTGGGCGCAAACATACTTTGATGTAGACGGCTAGCGTCGCGGTCTATTACTAGGTGGACGACCTTTGCGACAAAGTGGTTGTGTCCGAGATCACAAACAGCGCAGAACTGTAAAGTCGTCCCCGTCGGACGGTCCCAAGAATTTCAAGCACCGATTGAGCTTGCGCCTGCACCGTCCTGAAAACTGGTTCTGCATAAAAGTGGGAACGATGGGGAGAAGTGCGAGTCGTGGTTACTCCTTGACTGTGTGGAATATACAATTGGACTCCGGGCTGCTCTGGTAAAGAGCACACTTGTGTGCTCCATTAATACTTCGCTCGTTGTCAACAGGTAGTGCAGCTGATTAAGTTTTTACTGCGGTGCTGTGGTGCTCAGCAAATTAAGAAACTTATAGAAGGCCACTGAAGGAGAGAGTCGTCGTCGTCGGATAGCACTCAGTTGTGACATCTTTCATAGGTTGGCACAATTTCAGAGTTGAGACAGAGTGACCAGGCGATATATTCCCCGGTCGGCTTTCGATTATTCTCGGCATTACAGGAGGTGATAGTTCAGTGCGCTTTGTTCTGCCTCCCGAGATTGACACAGATGGTTTATTAAGCTGACTTCGCCTCCTTCGGAGCCTCCGTCTGGAACATCAAAGCTATTCACCAAGTAACAATTTCACACTACAGTAAGAAAACGGGTACGACTGCTTGAGAAAGCATACAAGAGACGGGTCACCCACTGTAATTAGGACATAAACCTTAAGGGACAAATCCGGAATGGTTGAAGCCGGTGAACGGTGTAATCAAGCGTAATGGGTGTAATAGTAATTTGAGATTTCAAATGATGGACCGGAGATTGTAGGGACATTCGATCAGGTTGGTCAAGGGGTCCATAGTCGCCGCGCATCCAGCACAACTACCTATTTTATGATTAACACGTTCGCGGCGGCGCCGTTTCCGCCAAAAACTTCCGTTTGTCGAGCGGCGCGTTCGCGGCAGGCGACACTTAGCCAGTCGTTCCGTTTATGGTTCAGCGCGCTCGGAGAGGATACAACTCCGCCAAAACACATCTTGATATTACTTCTAAATTGCTCGCATTATTATTTGTACTTCAGCGAAAAGAAGGAAAAAATCATAAAAACAAGCGAAGGGGCGCGTTTACTTCTGGAAATAAAAGATTCGCTTCAAGAGAAAACTTTTAGCGTGTTTTTTTTTCTGCGGTACACGCTTCTTGCAGTAGTTAATATTATTTTCCTAAAGTTTGTTTTATTATGTGTATGATTGTCACAGAAAAAGGAAATGAATGAAAAAAGAGCAAAAACGAGCGAAGTGGCGCCTGTACTCCCGAATACACGATTCGCCTGAAGAAAAAAAGATTTTGAGTGTTTTTCCGGGAGTACATGCCTTTTCTAATGTGTGCATATTATTTCTCTATTGTTTGTTTGATTATTTGTATCCAATCCTTCGTGAAAAATGAAAAGAAAGTACCAAAAACGACTAATACGCGCGTGTACTCCCGGGAGTACACGCCGCCTCGAACGTGTTAAAGCTGAACAACATCGCGTCGGCCTCTGCGGGATATTGAATGCGTAGATCAAGATGCGCAAGGTTCCGCGAAGGGTGCCAGCTACCTGGTAATCGCAGTGCTAACTAACGCAGTGGTAACTCCTCCTTCCTGTTGGTTTTAGGGTTCTTAGCGGCAAGTCCATAAGGCCTTCAAGTGTCTTGCGTGGCGAAACATCCGGTTCCTGTGCTGTAGCGACTTTCATCGCAAGGTCCACGCTTTGATGTTTTTTCAGTCTTGTGATCACCTAGAATAGTTTATATCTTAGGCCTCTTGAGTCCATTCAAACACTCTTCACCCTGCAGGGCGATCTTCCCGATCCACCCACATATTAATTCCCGCACACCTGACACGTGATGAGGTAGGCATCCTGAGGTCGTATAATCCCCACTTCTTCCGAATGGACAGCTTACGCATGAGAGGATTAGGCAGAGCTGGTCATAAAGACCATTCCGAACCAACTGCCCCTTCACGTTTGGAGAAAGCATCTCAAGTAATCTGACCACGTCCTCGGGATCCGCTTATTGTGAGCAGATGCGAGGCAGCGCTCAGGTCATCCGAAACAAATGGGATACAGAAAGGTACCTGGTCTATTCAGCTTCCTGGCATACTCTTTTGAATGTGGACCACTGCTCCAATGCCCTCTTATAATCCGAAGCAAACCCTCGTATCAATCATGTTTGATCATTGCCGCCTTTGAGGTTAGCCTATACGCTCAAATATAGATATGAAAAATGTTCTGTCGAGTGTTGCTTGGGTGGCTGGTTAACGTGCCAATCAGGGGCTAGAGACTTAGGTTAAGAACCTGTTTGTAGCGGGTGTATGTCGTTTGGCGCGATCATTCTGTCACTGACGTGCCGAAACATGTTAAGCTAACCGTCTTCCGGCTAGGGCAACTCGTCCAATATTTTAATTGACACTTGCTTAATAATAAGTAATCATTGGGAACCTGGCTGGGAACCCTTAGCACCCGAGCAACTTTCACAGCCTTATCTAGGCCATCAATTGCGAAAACCTAACAGATCGCCGATTCGGACGAGTTACCCACATTGGTAGACCCCACCATTACCTGCCAAAACACGTAAACGGCAATGTGATCGCGCCAAACGACCGCCTTCCGTTTGTAGCAAGTAGGCGACGAGAGTCCGGACGGAAGAGAGAGTAGATAGCGTGCCGCATGTAGGGTGTATATCAACAGAATCGTCCGGTGCAGCTGGTGGGCGTGGCCTGCGACATCTTTGCGGCGAGAAGAAGAATCATGCGTTCGGCCGTTTGAATAGGGATTCTAAAGGGACGGTAAAGATTGATATCACCCACGATCGAGTCTTGTGTTCAGTTAGAATTAAGTTTTTAGTTTTTTCTTTGTTTTTCCATAGAGTATGAAAAAGTTCATTAGAACATGAACTTCATTAGGGTCTTTAACATTTGCTCTGGTGTGTCATCTTTTACAGCAGCTCACAGGAAAACTTGACCATTCATCTATTAAAGTTGACGCTGACGACTGCGCGAATCATGTGAACCACATAAACATAGGGAGAACAACTGCCTTATTTGATTTCTTTTGTGTTTATTTCCTGAAGTTGCGTCTATGGATGCGCCAAACAATTGCGTGCTTACTATCGAGAAAAACAACGTTAGATTTTCAATAATTGATGAAATCTGTTGCGGATGTACGCTGTAGCAAACCAAGGGCTCGTAAAGCTATCGGCTAGCAAATGCACGTCCGTGAGCTGCTGCGTCATTCGCCGCGTACCGCAGGCGCTGCCCCGGACGATTCTGTTGCACGTCTCCCCCACGTGTGTATCAGCACAGTCAGAGAGCGCTGAGGCTGCCATTCCACCGAAACACAGCCGTCGAACCACTCGCCAGGGAGGACGTAGGTTCGTCCGGAGAGAACCCGACCCCAAGCACAATCTTCTAGAAGCTCCTGATACAAACTTAGTAGGTCCACCAACATTGCCGGCGTCCAATTTCCTTCAAGAGGGAGAGTTAAAAGGTAATACACAATAAAACAGGAAACATTACTCACATTAAGACGACCTATGGTAAGATATGACCTCCGTGAACAATTTCGTTCCACCATAAATAGACAGAATCGATGATAGATTCGGTACAAGTAACCATAAGCATTGTCTTTGACAGCTCCTGATGAATAGTCTTGCAGGTTGTGTCCAATCTGGAGGAACGAAAAGAAAGTGCACAACTATCAGTTGATGCGTATCAAATACTGTGCCGACTACAGCAAATGGCCAAACGCATCGAAACTGATGAGCACTTATGGCGACAACCTGAATCTCTATGAGACCTTGTACGCCTTCCAAAAGCCGTAAAACGGAGACAACATCCCTGTTGTGTTTGCAACTTGCAAAAGGAGTCGTCGATTCAAGGATCTTCACAAAGAAACCAACCGCAGATGTGTAAGAAATCGAAGAACTTATTGATTTTATTGGATAATCTCGTCTCGAACCCTTTACATTACTATATGAAACTCATCTCGTTTCGGGTAGCCGATAGACTCGTTAAAACTTTTTCATGAAAAATTTCATCTTACGGGTAGTAGCGCGAGATGGCAACTGTCTACTATTTTTTTTTCATATTTTTGTGTAGAGTTCCAGAAGGAAGGACCAATATTTCTGTAATGAAATGCAATACTTTATTTTTTTTCATGTGTGGACGCATTAGCTATTCGATTGAATAATATGCAGCTTTTTATTACCTCATTCTGATAAAAGTAATAAAAGCAATCCCGTTGAGTTTCTGAAATTGGAATTCGAATGACTAAGTGAAGTGAATCACAATCACAAGTTAAAGGAATTCTGAAGATCACAGATTCCAGTCGATGATATGTCAATGAAACTGCCCCGACAATACTATCGTTGACTGGTCAAACCCTTACACATATACAAGGCCTACTCTACCGGGGGACTAGATAGGGCAAGTTAATTAAGGGTACTTAACGAAAAACAGGTAATCCAAGGAAAACAAGCAAAATAAGAAGCAATAACAATATTATGAGATGATATTCAAATAAGATAAGAAGTTGTTAGTACCAGAATAAATGAATGACATTATCTGATCCACAACTGTAGCATTTCCACGCTCAGCGACCGTCAGCTTTTGGGTTTCGTGAAACTCGTGAACGAGGGCATAGGATAGTCCTTGACCCCATGCCACCTCCATTCCTTTGATTTTCTTTGCTAGCTGAAAATGATGACAGTTCGGAGGGACTTCTAACCTCTAATTGGACTTCATTGGTAGACTGCTGAGACACATTTTCTGCAAAGCTATTTCATTCATAAACCTTTTGGGTGAATCCACATACCAAACGAACTCGCGCGTCTATATAGCATTCCTCATTTTAGACATAGTAACAGAAAGCGGAGATTGAGATTTCAGAAGAATCATCGCTCTATACGATTTTAACCTCTCCCCCCTCCAGCCGCGGCCTCAGCTGCGATCCAAATTCATCATGAAGTCCAATTTCTTCCACCATTTTATGTCGCCTTGGTGGAGATGATGCAGTGATAAGCTACCATATGCAGGGTCCAGGGGTCCAGCCCTTTATCAGCTGCCAGCCAGCTCAACCGAGCCATATACCTTTCAGTTCATAACTTGTTACTGGATTCGTCTGGAAGGATTGAAACAGTGACTTTCACATTGACTGAACTCAGTCAAAAGCCTCTGATGCTTTTTAAGTACGGACTTTGCAGGATGCGAGTACGGAGCCTGATCGAGGAATGCTTACTGAACGAGTCGATGCCGCCCTGAGACGGTAACAAAAGCTCACGTAACAATCACGAAAGCTCCGGCAGTTATTCGTCCGAGGGCAGTTGCACGCAATACTGCATCAATCGTGACAACCCGGTGCAGCTAAACGATGAGTTCAGGTAAGCAGCATTCGTCGAACAAGTTTTGCGTGACCAAAGGCAAATTCCACAGCAGACGACCACATGCGGTCGACTTCTGATCAGTCCACTACAAAAAAGCAAAACAAACTTGCAGTAAACTGCAGAGCAACGGCATCGTTCGCCTCTAGTCTCTTTGGACGAGTTAGGGTTGACCGCTTGTTTTCATTAAAGACATGACGGGGATCTCTGACTTAGGATCGATCACTTGTACAAGATTAGGATCGATCACTTGTACAAGAAAGCCCGATTTGTAATTCGCAGTGGATATACCTTTTTCGTCAGTCAAATTTGCGACAGGGGGAACTGCTCATTTGTCATAGTAACCCAACACACTAGTCGGCATTTACGTTTATATATACCTAAATGGAATCGTGTTGCGCCCTCGCTCATATTCTGCTGCCGCGATGGTCTTGTGCTTCTCTAATCGCCACGCTCGCAGGGTCTCCTTGCCTCTCGCTTTTTCTTGCTCGTCCAGTAAACTAAACGGGAGAGAAGGGCCCTTACTCGGAGCGTCTTGATGTGTTTTTTTCCAATTTTCGTCGGTGATCGCGGAACAATTATGTAAGATCACATTTGCGAATCAGACACAGCATTTAAAGGGTTTTACCTCAAGTGACAGGGAACCTTTCACGAGCACCATTTACGTCCGAGTTTCTCAGAATACAAGATAATTATAGCGTGAAACTTCTGAAATGCGAAGCGTCGTTGGAGTTAGGTAGCGTTCACATCCGTGACGCTGCCGATCGTTGTCGGATATGATTCTGTCAAAAGCTGTAGAGCGCAGGTAGCCGATTTTGAAACAGTGACAAATATGCTCCATAATGTATGACTGAATTACAGGATGGGGAAGAATTCAAACTAAGGTCTAACCTTGAGGTCCAACCATCGCCGCATCGCAGCGAGAGAGAGGCGAGCGGAATTCTCTCTACATGCGTGGCATTTGCATCCGTCCGTTTTATTATTTGCAAGTGCGAAATTTATACAAGTACTGGGAACGATATCAAACTATCAATACCAAACAATATGTGTACTTATCTAAGCAACATATTAACAGAATATGAGAAATTCCACAAACTTACTAAGGGGCCTTTGTTTCTTTTGCACGAAATCTTGAAAAAAAACGGAAGGAGCTGCTATAATATTACTATGGGGCCTTTGTTTCTTTTGCACGAAACCTTGAAAAAAAAACGGAAGGAGCTACTATAATATTATCAGTACTATTCGTTCCCAACAAAAATATCGTTAGAAAGAATGCGAAGTGAGGCGTTGAAGAGCTTATCATTCATTCTACATTAAAGAGGGGGGGGGGTAAACACTGCCGACAAAACTCTTCACTTTGGGATATAACTAGCCAAAAAGTAATGTTTTTTCAAATAGAGAATGTTAAAAATATCGTTCAGAAGAATGCGAAGTGACGTTGAAGAGAACTTAATCATTCATCTCACAATAAATGGGGGGGGGGGCAAACACTGCCGACAAAACTCTTCACTTTGGGATATAACTAGCCAAAAAGTAATGGCTTTTCAAATAGAGAATGTTCATGACAAGCATATGAAGGTTATGGCTGTATTGGTGATTATTATGTGAGCGAAACTACTTGAAAAAGACAGGACAAAGCAACGCAAACACACTTTGGATGAGACGACAAGACTAGCGTCGCGGTCTATTACCAAGGTGGACGACCTTTGTGACAAAGTGGTTGTGTCCGAGATCACAAACAGCGCAGAACTGTAAAGTCGTCCCCGTCGGACGGTCCCAAGAATTTCAAGCACCGATTGAGCTTGCGCCTTGCCCACCGTCTGAAAATGGTTCTCGCAGTAAAAATTGGAACGATGGAGGAGAACTGCGAGTGTGGTTCTCCTTGACTGTGGCAGAATGATCAGCTGGATCGGTGCTTGCTCTGGTTAAAGGCAACTTGTGTGGCTCCATTGAATACTGTCGCTCGTTTGTCAACAGGGTAGTGCAGCTATTAAGTTTTTAGCCTTGCGTTGCTGTGGTGTCAGGCAAATTAAGAACTAATAGAAGGCACTGAATGAGAGTCGTCGTCGGATAGCACTCAGTTGTGACATCTTTCATGGGTTGGCGCAATTTCAGAGTTGAGACAGAGTGAACAGGCGATATATTCCCCGATCGGCTTTCGATTATTCTCGGCATTACAGGCGTGATAGTTCAGTGCGCTTTGTTTGCCTCCCGAGATTGACACAGATGGTTTATTAAGCTGACGTTTTGCGAACATCCCCTTCTTCGGAGCCTCCGTTTGGAGCTTATCATCGAAGCTATTCAC
Organism: Cooperia oncophora; assembly: GCA_036418165.1. Classification (NCBI taxonomy): domain Eukaryota; kingdom Metazoa; phylum Nematoda; class Chromadorea; order Rhabditida; family Trichostrongylidae; genus Cooperia; species Cooperia oncophora. Next base: position 18,034 of record MU918504.1, on the reverse strand, counting down.
CCAGTAAGCATTTCACACTACAGTAAGAAACGGGTACGACTGCTTGAGAAAGCATACAAGAGACGGGTCTCCCACTGTAATTAGGACATAAACCTTAAGGGGCAAATTTGGAATGGTTGAAACCGGTCAATTGCTGAACGGTGAACTTGAGCCTAATGGGTGTAATAGTAATTTGAGATTTTGAATGATGGACCGGAGATTGTAGGGACCATTCGATCAGGTTGGTCAAGAGTCATCTGCGGTCGCCGCGCATCCACAAATATTACCCGATTTTACGTTAGAGACTGAAACATCCCGTCGGCCCGCTGCGGGGATATTAAATTGCGTCGATCAAGAGGCGCAAAGTTCCGCGAAGAGTGCCAGCTACCTGGTAATCGCAGTACTAACTAACGCAGTGGTAACTACTCCTTCCTGTTGGTTTTAGCGGCAAACCGTAAGGCCTCAAGTGTCTTGCGTGGCGAAACATCTGGTCCCTGTGCTGTAGCTTTTTCATGCAAAGTTCCACGCTTTGCGTATTGTGATCACCAAGAATAGTGCATATCTTGGGCCTCTTGAGTCCGTTCAAGCACTCCTTCACCCTGACGCAGGGCGGTCTTCTCGTTCCACCCACATATTAATCCCTGCACACTGACACGTGATGAGGTAGGATCCTGAGGTCGTATAATCCCCAGTTCTTCCGAATGGACAGCTTACGCGTGAGGATTAGGCAGAGCTGGTCATAAAGACCATTCCGAACCAACTGTCCCTTCACGTTTGGAGAAAGCATCTCAAGTAATCTGACCACGTCCTCGGGATCCGCTTATTGTGAGCAGATGCGAGGCAGCGCTCAGGTCATCCGAAACAAATGGGATACAGAAAGGTACCTGGTCTATTCAGCTTCCTGGCATACTCTTTTGAATGTGGACCACTGCTCCAATGCCATTCTTATAATCCGAAGCAAACCCTCGTATCAATCATGTTTGATCATTGCCGCCTTTGAGGTTAGCCTGAACGCTCAAATATAGATATGAAAAGCCCATGCTTTCTGTCGATTCTGTTGCTTGGTTGGCTGGTTAACGTGCCAATCAAGGGCTAGAGACTTAGGTTAAGAACCTATTTGTAACAAGTAGGCGACGAGAGTCCGGACGGAAGAGAGGGTAGAATAGCGTGCCGCGTGTGGGGTGTGTAGCAACAGAATCGTCCGTTGCAGCTGGTGGGCGTGGCCTGCGACATTTTTGCGGCGCCAGCGCAACTGCCAATGCAACTAAAAGTCGCTAGAAATGTGACGCGCGTGACATTTGTCAGTTTCTTTATCACTACCGCTATCCTATTAGCCTCATTGCTTCCATGAGCTCCTCCCTGTTGTTGATCTCGGGGGATAGCCGCTTGATAAGCCGAAATACAAACCAGGTTGACGGGCAGGTCAACCTGGTTTGTATTTCGAGCAACTTAGTTGTTAGGAATTGTAATACCATGTATACTTGATTTCATTTAAGGTCTGACGAAGCTGTTAAGACAGCGAAAGCTCACCAATAAAGGTGTTTTGTGAACGAGTTCTCATTATCAAATTCCAAAGAAGATCGTATAACTTATGAGGCTCAGGGATAGTTCAGCTTTATCATATAGAAGAAAATATCGTTCTTCCCATTGCCAGGAACTTCCGGTCCATACCATCAACCCGCGCCTTGGCGACTGCGGTGAAGATGATATCCATAACAAGATTGCCGGTCTCCAACTAGCTGCCCTTGAGAAACTCCATTGAAGAAGTCTCGCAGCTGTTTCGTGACGTGAATTCCATAGGCCTTCTCCAGTCAGGCTGCGATTGGAGATGGCTTCATATTTTGGTGTACATGAAGGTGATGGAGAGAGCCTGCTCCTGCTTATCGAGGAACATCTTGGGTATCTTCCGCCCTGGTACCGTATCCACGTCTTCTGTCTGGGCTGCGAAAACTTTACTGATATGTGACTCGGCCGGTGTTTTGCCAGATTCTGACGATCACATACATATCGCTCCTTCTGCAGCTCACAGGAAAACAGCAAAATACTGTGGAATTGTTTTGCTTTTCCGCACGCTTTTTTTCCTTACAGGGGTCGGGATCAAGACACTAAATTGGCTGAAAACGTGACTGTGGGTAGTCTAACATGCTGAGAACGAATGCTATAAGCACAGAGAAACCATCGCATTCGATTTCTGTGAAGGAACCAGTGTACGTGTGAGTGATTGTGGCCTAAACGAACCTCAGGTGTGGTAGCACCCGTGGCGCGCTCTACAAGAATTTTGTTTTGCTGAAAGAGAGTGATATCCGTAGTGGTGCTCGAATAGCGATGTCAATATGCCAAGAAAATCAGTGCTGGAGAAACAACAGAAAAAACAAATGTCCCAACTAAAAGCCCTTGCAAGCGCAGTTGTACAAGCAGGAGCGGAATCAAAGGAAGTAATCGAACGAAATCACCGGGCGAGTGGTGTGGTGATCGTATGGTCGCCACAAGTGATTACAGTTGATTTCTATTGACTGCAATGTTTTTGCCTTGTCCTCCAACTGGTCTTCTGTTATAATGGCTGAAAAGAACGGCGGACGGGGTCAATGACATTGGGTTGGGCCGGCATCGTCAGCTTCCTCGAAAATGGTGCAATCGCTACCTCTGCACACCAGTCTACCTGCTCCTATGGGAGAAGGGAGCTTCAACTGATCGCGGGCACTGCCTTCATGTGAATCATGTTTCCCGTACAGACGAGCTGCTAGCTAGAAGTCTGAAAATTCGACGCTACTTTGAAAGAGTGAGACATTTGTGCGTAAGTTGCGGAGCCAGTGGTCGGACTCACAATTACTATCTAGTCTTGTGGTGACATTTACTTCTAATTATCAAAAGATTGAAGTAGTAAAAGAACGGAGTAGCGCAAGGCGACGCCTTGAAGGGGAGGATACGCTGCTAGCTCTCTCCTTTCAGAAGGGTGAGGTGATAAGAGGGAAGAGCCAATCTCAGCGATAGAGAACTCGTCCGGCTACACTTCCTCATCGACTTTTGCATGGCCAAGCGCAGTTCAGCATAGGACTTCATAAGGGGCATTTCGACTTTTTTTCTGCTTTTTTTCTGCTTTTTTTCTTCACTACTGTGTTGGTTCCCATCTTGTCATTGGTAGAGAAAGCAACCCACCTTTTTTGAGCGCAAGGTGTTCCTTCACAGTTCTTCAAGACAAGCCCTTGCAAGATCCATGGAAAAGTTCCTGCAAAGACCCGTCCACGACGTCTTGCTTGCAACGGTTGCCGACTGGTCCATGTTGCTACGACCAATAGCCACTTTACCCTGCGAAGGGCACCTCTAGTGTGATAGCCTTGTTCGCTGTAGATGATGTGGCGTGCTAGGGGCTGAGTGCAGCTACTACTACTGATACTGATGTTGCTGATTTTTATGTGATGCTTTCAGTACGGACTTTCAGGATGACGAGTACGAGCCGGTCGAGGAATGCTTACTGAACAGAGCCGAACTGCCGCTGAAGACGGTACAAAAGCTCACAGAACAAGCACGGAAGCTCGGCAAGCTTATTCGTACCAGGAACAGGTTGCAGCAGCAATACTGCATCAATCGTGAACAACCGCAGCTAAACGATGAGTTCAGGTAAGCAGCATTCGTCGAACAAGTTTGCGTGACCAAAGGCAAATTCCACAGCAGACGACCACATGCGGTCGACTTCTGATCAGTCCACTACAAAAAAGCAAAACAAACTTGCAGTAAACTGCAGAGCAACGGCATCGTTCGCCTCTAGTCTCTTTGGACGAGTTAGGGTTGACCGCTTGTTTTCATTAAAGACATGACGGGGATCTCTGACTTAGGATCGATCACTTGTACAAGATTAGGATCGATCACTTGTACAAGAAAGCCCGATTTGTAATTGCAGTGGATATACCTTTTTCGTCAGTCAAAATTTGCGACAGGGGGAACTGCTCATTTGTCATAGTAACCCAACACACTAGTCGGCATTGCGTTTATATATACCTAAATGGAATCGTGTTTGCGCCTCGCTCATATCTGCTCCCTCATGTCTGTCTTCATCTATCGCCCACGCTCGCAGGGTCTCCTTGCCTCTCGCTTTTTCTTGCTCGTCCAGTAAACTAAACGGGAGAGAAGGGCCCTTACTCGGAGCGTCTTGATGTGTTTTTTTTCCAATTTTCGTCGGTGATCGCGGAACAATTATGTAAGATCACATTTGCGAATCTGACACAGCATTTAAAGGGTTTTACCTCAAGTGACAGGGAACCCTCTCACACAGCCATTTCCGTCCCGTTCTCAGAATACAAGATAATTATAGCGTGAAACTTCTGAAATGCGAAGCGTCGTTGGAGTTAGGTAGCGTTCACATCCGTGACGCTGCCGATCGTTGTCGGATATGATTCTGTCAAAAGCTGTAGAGCGCAGGTAGCCGATTTTGAAACCAGTGACAAATATGCTCCATAATGTATGACTGAATTGCAGGATGGGGAAGAATTCAAACTAAGGTCTAACCTTGAGGTCCAACCATCGCCGCATCGCAGCGAGAGAGAGGCGAGCGGAATTCTCTCTACATGCGTGGCATTTGCATCCGTCCGTTTTATTATTTGCAAGTGCGAAATTTATACAAGTACTGGGAACGATATCAAACTATCAATACCAAACAATATGTGTACTTATCTAAGCAACATATTAACAGAATATGAGAACAATCCACAGAACTTTACTAAGGGGCCTTTGTTTCTTTTGCACGAAATCTTGAAAAAAAAACGGAAGGAGCTGCTATAATATTACTATGGGGCCTTTGTTTCTTTTGCACGAAACCTTGAAAAAAAAACGGAAGGAGCTACTATAATATTATCAGTACTATTCGTTCCCAACAAAAATATCGTTTAGAAGAATGCGAAGTGACGTTGAAGAGAACTTAATCATTCATCTCACAATAAAGTGGGCAAACACTGCCGACAAAACTCTTCACTTTCGGATATAACTAGCCAAAAAGTAATGGCTTTTCAAATAGAGAATGTTCATGACAAGCATATGAAGGTTATGGCTGTATTGGTGAATAATTAATTGAGCGCAAACATACTTGAAAAAGACAGTGACAAAGGCAAGACAAACACACTTTGATGTAGACGACTAGCGTCGCGGTCTATTACCAGGTGGACGACCTTTGTGACAAAGTGGTTGTGTCCGAGATCACAAACAGCGCAGAACTGTAAAGTCGTCCCCGTCGGACGGTCCCAAGAATTTCAAGCACCGATTGAGCTTGCGCCTGCACCGTCCTGAAAACTGGTTCTGCATAAAAATGGGAACGATGGGGAGAACTGCGAGTCGTGGTTCTCCTTGACTGTGCAGAATATACAGTTGGACTCCGGGCTGCTCTGGTAAAGAGCACACTTGTGTGCTCCATTAATACTTCGCTCGTTGTCAACAGGTAGTGCAGCTGATTAAGTTTTTACTGCGGTGCTGTGGTGCTCAGCAAATTAAGAAACTTATAGAAGGCCACTGAAGGAGAGTCGTCGTCGTCGGATAGCACTCAGTTGTGACATCTTTCATGGGTTGGCGCAATTTCAGAGTTGAGACAGAGTGACCAGGCGATATATTCCCCGATCGGCTTTCGATTATTCTCGGCATTACAGGCGTGATAGTTCAGTGCGCTTTGTTTGCCTCCCGAGATTGACACAGATGGTTTATTAAGCTGACGTTTTGCGAACATCCCCTTCTTCGGAGCCTCCGTTTGGAGCTTATCATCGAAGCTATTCACCCAGTAAGCATTTCACACTACAGTAAGAAAACGGGTACGACTGCTTGAGAAAGCATACAAGAGACGGGTCTCCCACTGTAATTAGGACATAAACCTTAAGGGGCAAATTTGGAATGGTTGAAACCGGTCAATTGCTGAACGGTGTAACTTGAGCCTAATGGGTGTAATAGTAATTTGAGATTTTGAATGATGGACCGGAGATTGTAGGGACCATTCGATCAGGTTGGTCAAGGGGTCCATACTCGGTCGCCGCGCATCCAACATAATTACCGATTTTATGCTTAGAGCTGAACAACATCCCGTCGGCCCCTGCGGGATATTAAATGCGTCGATCAAGAGGCGCAAAGTTCCGCGAAGGGTGCCAGCTACCTGGTAATCGCAGTGCTAACTAACGCAGTGGTAACTACTCCTTCCTGTTGGTTTTAGCGGCAAACCGTAAGGCCTCAAGTGTCTTGCGTGGCGAAACATCTGGTCCCTGTGCTGTAGCTTTCATCGCAAAGTCCACGCTTTGTGTCTTGTGATCACCAAGAATAGTGCATATCTTGGGCCTCTTGAGTCCGTTCAAGCACTCCTTCACCCTGACGCAGGGCGGTCTTCTCGTTCCACCCACATATTAATCCCTGCACACTGACACGTGATGAGGTAGGATCCTGAGGTCGTATAATCCCCAGTTCTTCCGAATGGACAGCTTACGCGTGAGGATTAAGCAGAGCTGGTCATAAAGACCATTCCGAACCAACTGTCCCTTCACGTTTGGAGAAAGCATCTCAAGTAATCTGACCACGTCCTCGGGATCCGCTTATTGTGAGCAGATGCGAGGCAGCGCTCAGGTCATCCGAAACAAATGGGATACAGAAAGGTACCTGGTCTATTCAGCTTCCTGGCATACTCTTTTGAATGTGGACCACTGCTCCAATGCCATTTATAATA
>MU918496.1:9891-27554 GCA_036418165.1 Cooperia oncophora | reverse complement strand
GAAAAAGCCAGACTGATGCATACATATTCACCTTGGCGAGGGGTCTAATTTGCACATTTCAAGGTCGGCTATTAGGGAAAAGGGAAAAGAGAAGTGTGAGGTTGGAGTTTGCGATTAAAAGCTGTAAGCGCAACTTGTTTAGGAATCACATTTCTTTGAGATTTTCCAGCACAGGGTTGGGAAGCACTGTTTGGTCGCGGGGAGCTGGTGAGTCGTTTATGGTCTGGGGCATTTTCTTGATCCCCTCCCCTTCTCCTCCTTTCCTAGTCGGTAGCCATAATGAAGAACGATTGCGGTGATAGGATTTGAGTTCTCGTCTGCGAAGTGGCCGCATTGCGCACGGTCTAGCAGGCTGTACATTTACTTCCTATATAGCCCTGATCCCTTCAAGCAGTAGGGTGGAAGGGCATGGATTGGAGCGCTCCCGGGGCGACCTTCTCCCTCCACCAACAATGTCATCTGGAATTTGCGAGGAAAGTGGTGGGAAGGACCGTTGTGGCTGCTCTCCAACTCAGCCCCCTTCACAATTTGTAGCGTTTCCAGAGAACATGGCTATAAGTGAGCTTTCAGTGCAGAAGTTCCATGTTCACTGTTGGCTCCTTATGCAAATGTCACCATGTGAGACCAATTGTAAGACAAATCCTTGACACAACTTGGCTTGTTGAACTACTCCCAGGGAAGCATTAGGACGTACTCTGTGTGCACTGTCCCTGACAGGGGCAGTTGAATGGCATTCATTCTTCAAACTCGAGCGATTTGAAACTTCCGAACCAACAACCGACGACGCTCTACAGCTGAACCTTGAGCAGCTGCAGCTGCTGATGAATTCGCATTCAGGACAAAGCTTCATATGGCCGCCGAGCCTGTTCAATATACAGCTGCGAAAAAAAACTTGGAACAAGCCAAAAAGCGGACTTTTCTATCGAATTATTACTGGACTTTCATTGACTTGTGTACCGATATATTGTGAGTGTAGATAATGTGAGCCGATTTCTTTCCAAATCACTAAAAAATACCCTAAGCAAAAAGAGAAGTATGTTGAATCCAGGTTCCGACACCAAGGCCAGCTCTCGGATGACAGAATGACCAAGTAAAAGCCTTCGCCTCAATCCTAACACGCTTTAAGATGAACGAAAGAAAAGAAGGACACCAACACAACTGAGCACTTCCATGCATTTCAAGGAGTTTGGAAGCGAATATCCGCCGATACCCTAGAAATCCTATGAGGCCGATTATACGGATTATGAAGCACGGCACATCGTTGTTGAGGATTCCCCAACAGAGTGGTCCCTTCTGGTCGCTGGGAGAGGGGCGGGTCGTATTTGGGTTGAGAAAAGTTTATTCTGATTGCTGATTTTTCTCGTTCCACGAACGTTGCAAAGGGGAGGGGGATGGCATTTTTCTCGTTGTTGGGAGTGCGGGTCGTGTTCCCCTCCGACCTTCTGAAGAAGGTTGTCTGACTTCTTGCAATTTTTCCTGTTTCATGTGTGCTACACCCCCTCTACCCCTCCCCGCTCGACAGGTCGTACCAACCCTCTGAAAAAGAGAGGATCACACTGACTCGACCAAAATCACCAATTAGTGATGTGGCCTGTGATGAAGACTCTAATCAAGTTCACTAGTAAGCAAACCAAATTGAGATCGCTGATTAGTTTTCTACTTGTTGAATTCCCGCTATTTACCTTTTCACTGTGTTGCTGTTGACGAATAGCTTCAGAACTGTTTACGATGCGTTTTTTTCAAGTTTTTTTTTCCGTATCGACAGAGTGCGGTCGGTTGCACCTGCACTGAGTTCGTTCCTCTCTAAGTTTCTGGATGTCGTTCGAGTCACGAAGCACGAACGCCTAACTCGATGTGAAGGTGGTACGAGTCCTCGGCGTGAAGTGAGACCAGTTTTGATGTTGTAGACAATAGAAAGAACTTAACGGCCTGTGTGTTGGAGAACAAGTTCTTACGTCTGTTTTCATTGCAAGTTGTATAGAGCTCAACGCTTGTTGTGAGCTTATTGAAGTATTTCTCAGAATAAGACCTCGAGACCTTGAGCCGAGGAGGGCCGTTCTCAGTGGAGCTAAGATACGTAACATGCCTGCTCGTTTGCGCTTCATGTGATGTGTTCTGAGATGGCTCTGCCAGCGTCGGAACACGCCGCTAGTTTCTCTACCCGTACCACTTCCCTCCTCAAACACGACGTTACCCAGAACATGGCGTTACCCAGAACATGACCTGGCTGAGCTTCACTGGAGTGTGATCCCTTCCAATGCACATAACCTCTGATACTGCTGTTTAGAACACCTTTACCACATTTATTCAATAGGTAGAGCGTATAATGGTACGGCGTACGGGTATAATGGTAATGGTAAAAAATTTCTTGAAGCCAGTAGCAGCGGTGCGATTTTCACTAGAGGCGAAGGCGACGGCGCTGCGCTGATTTCTCCGACACTGGAAGAAGTTGCGTATGTCGCCGCGGAGTTCCTTGTTGAACATCAGCAGAGAGAACGGCGGTATACTGACCATAACATCATTCAGCCAATAAAACTGTAAAAAACATAATACCAGGTAAGTTGGCTGATGTTGCACAACAGTAATAAGTTGCATGATCTCGTAATAAAGCACTTTATAAAGCTGAAGAGATGATACAACAAAATGGCCCCATATTATGTTGATAAGGTTCCTCGAGCCTTACAAATCGAGATTTTGAGAAGAGATATCCAGGAACTAATCTCGGGTACTATGCAATTAGACAAAAGCAATATTCGAGTGTGTAACAACAATGTGAAACTCCAAAAGTTTATTCCAAAAGACTCAAAAGACAGTGAAAGTCTCAAAAGTTTGTTATAATATATCTTAACTTGCAATATTTCGGTGCGTAGCACCTTCGTCAGGCCTGAAAATATTTAGCTTGTTTTGTTGGTTATACCTTCTACAAAGTGCAACCCGCACGGACCCCACCCCCACCAAGCCACTTACCAGTTGTCCCGAAATAAATGACCAACCCACCCCAACCATGCCCTTAAATAGTGGGATACTTGTGGCGCGATCACATTATCACTTGCATGATGTCACGTAGCTCCTCCCTGTTGTTTATTTCTGGTGAGAGCCGTTTTATTTCCAGAGCCTCCAATATTTTCCTTTCCATTGTGTTGATGAATACAATGGAAAGGAAAATATTGGAGGCTCTGGAAATAAAACGGCTCTCACCAGAAATAAACAACAGGGAGGAGCTACGTGACATCATGCAAGTGATAATGTGATCGCGCCACAAGTATCCCACTATTTAAGGGCATGGTTGGGGTGGGTTGGTCATTTATTTCGGGACAACTGGTAAGTGGCTTGGTGGGGGTGGGGTCCGTGCGGGTTGCACTTTGTAGAAGGTATAACCAACAAAACAAGCTAAATATTTTCAGGCCTGACGAAGGTGCTACGCACCGAAATATTGCAAGTTAAGATATATTATAACAAACTTTTGAGACTTTCACTGTCTTTTGAGTCTTTTGGAATAAACTTTTGGAGTTTCACATTGTTGTTACACACTCAGATAAGAAATGAGACTCCGGGACAGCACCACACTCCAAAAGCAATATTCAAGATACTGAGGAGAGTCCACCCGGGTAACATAGACAGGACATATGCGGAACTGGTTTGCAGGTGTGAGCCCGCTTGCATGCGCCACTTTGTAATCCGCTGTCGCGTACTGGACAATTTTGAAAAACGTTTGCGAATTCCTGAAAGCTGCGAAAAAAAACCGATGACAGTTTAATTTGACTGCCACTCCTCTGATTTTTCAGTCTGAACGTATTTACTGTAGTGGAGAGAAAGGTTAGTGATCCAGGAGACCCTGGGAAACGCGAAGCACTAACGAGCTCCAAGACTGCTGGCGTGTTATGCGCGAATCACTCATTTTCAAAACAACAACTACAAAAATCGCGGCCGTTTCTCCGCTTCCCCCCTTCCATAACGCATCTCAATTATTTTCGGGAACTATTGTCTTACGAGAGCTCACCTACGATATTGTAGTACATACATCATATGTTGTGGCCCTCAAACTATGCAAAAAACAGTTTGGTAAACCGCTCCTTGTCCGGAAAGACAACCGTTGTCAGTGCGGGTGGAAGCTCATGAGGACTGAGTGTCGCTGAGCGACAAAAAAATCACAACCATTCTGTCGTTGCAGAGCGAGATGTTCCTGCTGAGAGTTTCCCGAGTTCCGACCCATTCAAAATATTACTGTTACTAACCTGCATAGTTATCCACGAATGAAATGCCTCACTTTCAGTCACGGTTGCAACTTCTCTCAAGACTTGTTGTGTGCACATTAGCATAGTGAACAGGAACACGATTGTCGTATAAAACAGCATGCCCTGAACATTTTAAAGTCAGTTGAAAAACAAAAGATTCGGTTCCGACTACCTCTCAGAAAACTTACCCTCAACTCCTCATGACATAGAAGTCGTTGAGTACTAACGATCACGAAGTGCACTCACCCTCTCGTTGTGGAAACGTCTCGCGAACTCGCTGGCTTTCAGTAAGCCATGTAGAAGGACAAGCGATCTGACGTTGAGAGTAACGCTAACTACTGCGTAAAGTAGACATGTGGCAGTGTAAGTGGCTCCGTTAATCTAAAAACTTCCGAGATTATCGTCACCCGATGTCAATTTCTCTAATGCTTATCATGGCATGCTTCTCAGCATGGTCACGGTTTCTGTAGGGCGCATGAAGTATGAGTATTTTCTGTTTTCTACAAGATAGCGTTCAAACTTCGCACGTGCGCGACGCTGTAATGCGCTGTGACATGCTCTGATGAGCTGCAATAACAACAGCGCTCCAAAGCTATAGATGCGAACGCAGTCACGGAAGGCCAGTACCAATCGATACCAGTCTGCGTGACTAGACAGCACTACCAAACTTTCCCCACATGCCCTGTCACAGTGCAAGCGGTCGGCGCCCATCGATCGATCGTTCGCAGACGAAACTCGTTCGTGTCTATACCTTTAGAGCAAGGTCGACAAACTTTGAAAGAACATTTCAGAATCATTGTCACGGAATGCGTCCGACGGTGGAGCTTTCATCACAGATGACCACTCCAACGGGGATCTTCCGCTAGAACAGAAGATACAGTACGATTCTTCGTAACAAAACTAACCAGAACGCTAAGTCTATCCACACCCACGAATAGGTAAGCTCCATCATCTTTTCGGAGATATGTGTATTCTGCTCCGAGTTGTGGAATGAAAACTGCAATGGCACAGCCATATTGTAGCCCTATTATAATACGTACATTTCTTCTGTTCCAAACCTTAAAGTAGTCATTAGAAGCGACTTCCCATACTCATCAATTGAGAGCAGACATCCAATTACTGTGCCTCTCTCTGTCGAGATTCTCTCCTTCTGAGGCTGTGAGTGGCGAGATATCAGATGAAGACTCCCTGGTCTCAGGGTCAACGGAAAAACCGGGCCGGGCGGCTTATTTCGGACTTTATAGCGGTTGCAGTTCGGAAACCGGCGAGCAATGTCCTGCTCATCTGCCACTGCGCTACAGTTACATTCATTGTTCGACCTAGGTGAGCTTGTATCTTTTTCTGTTTATCAGCAAATCCTTGTCAAGATTTTTTCATCATTGATGTTGTCTACTCGTTTTCTTAAGGTGAGTTCTTCTTCATGTGGATTTTTTCTGGAATGTATGTAGTGTATAGTGTATTTTTCGTAAATGTTTGTAGAATTGTTGACTCCCTTAGCCATCACAACATCTATGAGGATGAGACTGAGCTCTGCAATTTGTCACCAATGTCTTTACTATTGGTTTATCTTGGGTGAGACAAGGTTGACACAAGGCTTCGTAGCAATATATGTGCTGAACTTTTCATTTTTGAGCTGAAGCTACCAAACTGTTCTTTCTCATACCTAACCTTTCTCCAGTCCACTCTGCTTAAATGAAATTTGTATCATCTCTAGCTACAGAGTTCTCAATATAATATGTTCAGTGTCTCCTCTCCAAATGTTCATTAACACTTGCTAATGCTATCACAAGAATGCTGAGTTATGGGCAAAAGTCGGACCACGGACGGGATTCGAACCCGCATCTTCTGCTTACCGGGCAGTTGCGTTCCCATTACGCTACCGGGCCACTGACGGAAGGCGAGAGTGCTCGAAGGGTCAGAGGGCAGGGGAAGAGATAGAGGTGAGGAGACGACGGACTCAGCTCAATGGCTATTTGTGCCATTACCTTCAAGCACTCACACGTTCAACGTGATGAGCCGGTTAGCCGATATCGGCAGTGAACCGCAAGGCTGAAGGCTTTTTACAAGTTTCAAGCTGTTATTGTTTGTAACTTGTAAAAAAGCTGCCCGGTAAGCAGAAGATGCGGGTTCGAATCCCGTCCGTGGTCCGACTTTTGCCCATAACTCAGCATTCTTGTGATAGCTTTCGATCGCGTACTGCGGCGTTAAACAGCAGTTATCAAACAATAACAGCTTGAAACTTGTAAAAAGCCTTCAGCCTTGCGGTTCACTGCCGATATCGGCTAACCGGCTCATCACGTTGAACGTGTGAGTGCTCGAAGGCAATGGCACAAATAGCCATTGAGCTGAGTGGTCAAAAGTGGCCTCGGTAGCGTAATAGGGAACGCAACTGCCCGGTAAGCAGAAGATGCGGGTTCGAATCCCGTCCGTGGTCCGACTTTTGCCCATAACTCAGCATTCTTGTGATAGCTTTCGTATCGCGTACTGCGGCGTTAAACAGCAGTTAACAAACAATAACAGCTTGAAACTTGCTAATGCATTTCACGCAACGCCCCCTCAGAAACAGTTTAGCCCTCCTCGTGCGAGTGCGAAAATGGTAACCACATTTCTTGCTGAGACGCCATTTGATAAGGACGAAGCTTTGACGCGGGCGGGGTAGAAACGACGATCACTAGATCGTCGTGATCGTCGTTCCGACTCCGCCCACGCTGTGATGCCAAAAAGCAGCATTCACGAATGAGTTTGTCTTTCCCTTTATGTTGGACACCTCTGTCAGTTCAATTAGGATAAATCATTCTTCAAAACAAAGTTCTGTGAGCGGTCGTTCAAATCAATTTTGACCATGCGGGAAGGTACTCGGTCGACGATTTCGCTTCAGATACCATTAGTTCCGAAAATCCGAGTTCATGCATAATCGCAGAAAAATTACTAACCTTCTCATACTTCTCTTTCAGGCTCAGTGCAGAGTATCGATTAACTGCAATTAGCATGTTTCCAAGCATATGGGCAACAAAAGATGAGCCAGCTGTCACAGCAGCGACCAAAAGCAGAGGCTTGAATTGTGGATCCAAGGCAACGTTCCCATAGTAATTGCGAAGTAAACAACAGATAGAAAGAGATATTACGTCAGCAACTCCTAGACGAAGATCAACAGTGTTTCTAGGGCTTGCAAATATTTTTGTGTGTCTTGACTGAATGGACAAAAACAACGTCAAACAATTTCAGAGTGAAACATTTGCTTCACTTCTACTTGATCTGAAATGAGTAGCCTGCGGTAGTAACGGGATGTAAACATACTTCTATGTATGACAACTAATCTGCATGACAATAAAACGTAGACCGTCGAAAACACGAAAGGCGTGAGCGGTGCCGCGTTCCACCAAGAAATATTGAGCGTGCGGAAGACAGCAGGTGGCGAGAAGACTTAGTACAAAGATGAGCAGACCGTCACCGTCCGTGATGCAGTTCCGTGTTGTCATGTGGGCGTCGTCGGTCCCAATATAGCTTTTGCGCGCTAGCCGTACATCTTCCGCAAAAAGGGTGCAACGTCTACGCATGCAGAATTGGTCGTTTATACAAAAAAAATGCGCTGAGATCATCCTGGATTCGGCCTCCAAGGATCATTCAAGAACAATCTGCCTTAGTTATGAAGAGCGTGTTTCTACAGCATGCAGTTGCTTTTTAGTCTGAGTAACACTATTCTATTGCACCAGCACTTCATGTAAGTGGAAAGGGAACGTCTCTTTGACAACAGTGTATCCTGTGTGATGGTTGCGTTGCGATGCTTCAGTTCTGGTTCCACAGCGGGCCTGACAAATACGTGCCCGCTTTGTGACATTTAGCATCCCAGTTGTACTAAACCGATATCTTACCTGTTGCCACAAACATGGAGTAGAAAGGATTTCTGAAGGCTTTCACCTCAGATGTAATAATAATGAATAGGACAAAGTACATAAATTGAAGCGAGTACAGCCTCTGCTATAGTTTGTAGCACGCTGAACATGATGTTTTTGAACTTTGTTATCCTAAAGAGTACATATTATTGTTGATCATTTTACATCATTCTACTATCACACCTTCAGAAATTTTTTCGCCAGGATTTCAGTCTGAAAACGATTAGCCTCACTGCGTGATAAATTTACATCTGGGGCCGTGAACTATATGGATGAGGTTTTATGTCTCACGGTAAAAGCCGCCCTCCACCTCAGTTACGTCTTTTCTGTAGAATGGCGCAGTGTACAATTATGTGTGAGGGGACAATATGTTCTGGGGTGCAGCTTAAGAGGGTTAACTTGACTACTCCAACTGAATAGGGAATGGTCCTGCTGACAATGCGAAGCACAGAATCAGAGTTCATGGGGTGATAGACCCTCAGATGGTCCCAATCATCACGTAGCGAGATTGTAGTCGACGCGCTGTAATGCTCTTCTACTGCAATCGCGCTCTAATGCCATTGACGGGAACGTCGCCGCAGACGCGTATTGCTCTGCCCAAGCGCTCGTTTTCTTAGAGAATGTGGATTGCAGGAGTGTGGCTGTGTTCAAACTGTCTGGCAACGTCTACCAGCGTCCATGAGTGTCTCCAGGGCCTGGGAAGTATAGGTATCGACCTAGTGTCTATCAGCGTGTGCCAGCGTGCACCAATGTCTACCAGCCTGCGGGAGAGGAGAGTATGGCGCGAGAAGGGTAGCAGACAGCTGGTAGGGAGTATGGCGCGATTGGTAGATACCAACTACCTGCTACGCTCCCATTGCGCCATACTCTCTCGGAGGCTGGTAGACGCCGGTGCCTATACTTGCCCGAAAAGGAGTTTGAGAGCTACCACTAATAAGCTTGGGGGCTTTGCGATCCAGGAGACTTGGGTGTACCGGCAAAAGAGTTTTTGCTCCAGGGCACATCATTACTTAGGAGCTCTGGTTGACTCCGTACGCCCCCCCCCTCCCCCCGAAAGGTGGTTTGGTTACCTTCCTCCCTTGTAGCGTCCGTGAACAGAGAAAAAAATCAACAGAACATTTTTTTTCACAGACAAAAACGACCTCCTCAGCGATCTGATCCCCCAGTTGGCGAATCCCCAGCGATGATGTGCCCTGTTTCACGCAATGCAGTGTCACGTTAGTGTTCGTCATGTCACAATACTGCTGAGAGCAGATCTCTTCCGGAAGCAGGAATGCCACCGTGACTTCAGAAGTAAAGCACCCATAGAGTGCAGTTTAGTTCACTGTACAATTTGCACCTACAGATTGAACTACAGACAGATCCTGTGCAAAATCTGATATTGCCTTTTCTTGCACAATCATTCTTTTGCAGTTCCAGTTTTTCTGGTTGCAGAAGGTAAACCCCTTGGACGAGAAATCGATGACGGGCTGATCTTAGAGAACCACTGGCGGTCATTATTCATCTAGTGTTGGCCCTTTTGTGCGATACCAGGTCCGAATCTTATACCTGGCCTGAAATCTGACCCAGCGGTTGTATTGCTGCCTGAGCATAAATGTGAAGCAAATACGGCACGAAAGCTTGTGATGTGCGCTACAGGCATTTGAACATCCTGGTTTTCTCGCTCGACTCTCAAAAACTTCGCGTTGACACTAGTGGAAGTACAAGGATTTTGCAGTAATATTCCACTGGTCCGTTGCTCCAGTGCAGAACTCCACAAACTGCCTTTATAGGGGAGGGAGGAGGATTTTTCCATGGACAACCATGGGAGATACCGCGGGAAAAAACGCTTTATAACTTGTCTCAGAGAGTTGTTTGCAGGTAAAAACATACGTAAGTGTCAAGGAGTTGGTTTGATGGTTAAGGTCTGAACAAAAATGGACGTTTTCACCCCAGTAAGATGCATTGGAGCATGCCATGCTGCCTTGTTCAAGGGGATGCAGACGAGCCGAGGCAACACAGCTGATCTGAAATCTTCCTGGACAGACCTCCCGAGAAATTAACGGATCATGAATATTAAACAATTCCTGGCAACATTTGTGTCATTTTCGCGATCGGGGCACTGACCCTTGACTAGAAAGCTACTTCTGCTGAGATTCCGGGTATATAGCAAAGGAACTGCGCCGGTCACCTTGTTTCAGGAGAAAGACACGAGAGGACGAGAAGGATAAGTGAACGATAACAATGATTTGTTCGATATGAGGAACTGATTGGTTATGGGGAGAATTAGACTTGAATTAATGCTGAACCTTAGAGTAACGACAACTTTATCGCACACTATACGCAACCCGACAAGGAGGAAAATAGCTGCCCGCTAATTTGAAATGTTTTGCGATATCCCTGATGTTTTGCAAACGATAAACAATGGTGCTGAAAAGAAATTAGTGTTTATTCAGAAACGAAGCGATCGCCTGGTTTTTCTCTTTGTGAGCTCTATGTGTTCGCCTTCCCGCTGAAATGGTTAAACAGTGTAACCTTCACAGGGCTTGACTTGCAAGCCCCTATGAAACAGTGGTGTGAAAAAGTTCACGACTCCAATGTCTGTGGTTTGCTTGCTCTTCAGCACGGCTCTTTGCGTATTCTCGAGTAGTGGGGTGAGGACGAGCTTTTGGTGGTGTCTTCAGGGGTGGTAACGCTCAAATTCCCAATCTGAACTACGAGTTGCTGTCAGAAAGCAGCTCGTCCATTCGTATTCGGAGCAATCAGCGAAATTATACGTTTTCGGCGCTACAAGAGCGCCACTGCCACTTTGCCTTAAACTGAAAAGTGGCAGTGGCGCTCTTGTAGCAAATAGTCATCAAACTGGTTGAGGTGTGTTATTTGTTTCCATTTCCATCGCCGCAGTACTACAGTAATTTACAACTAGTTGGATTAGTAGATAGAGAGAGAGCTGTTAAACTGGCATAGATAACTTGAACTCAGCCTTTAGGGAACCATGGTTGTCTAGTTTCCGCATAAGAACACGTGCAAAACGGAAACTAGACTACTTCCTTGGATTCAATAAAAATAAAAAATATAAACAAAGTTCCATTCCTAAAATTTCAGTATATGTAAATCATATCATAGTTTCAGACATCGGTTTTGAAATCACTATAAATGTACAAACTAATTAAATAACATTTAATTCACATTATAATAGCGCTAGCTTCCAGTTTTTATCTGGGCTCTCACGTCTGCGCGAGTGTGTACGACCATTGCGACCTCAAACAGTCCAACTTCTCACGCATGAATGTGGCTGATATGTGCCAAACCCATCCCTTAGTTCCCTCCTTTTCAAGTATCTCATCTCCAAACTCACGAATTCTTTACTGTGAACAATTCGATGCCTTAGCAGCTATAGTTCTCTATTTCTCTGCACTCGGGCTTTGGCGCCAGGGCCCCAATAGAGGCTCCAGATGTCACATGACGGTCGATTTGAGAGGAACACACGCCGAGGAAGTCGGGAGTAAAGACAGTCCCCATGATCAAGTATTGAGGTAGGGGGTGTTCCATTATGAACGAGCAGCCGATGAGTGACTTGAAGGTATAGAAGAAAACATTATTACAAAAGTTCTTGAAAACACCTTAAACAAAACCCTCCCTGACACTTACACCGCCTCTTTCTACGAGTTCTCCGAACTTGTTGGCAACACGACAGCCTGCGGGTGCAACCCCTGATTCCCAGATCGTTCATCCTGGATCTTCAAGTACTTGGTGCCCTTAATGCTAGAAGTGAAAACGAAAAACAAAAACACTGGAAGAAAAACCGCATGGAATCAGGACTACGGTAGGCAACGCACGACGAGCTTTTGCTCATACATTATACAGCACTGAAACAAAAAAAAAGAAATAAAATAATCTAAGCAGCACCCAACTGCAACTTGCTTCGCGAAATGGAAAATGACTGATGACGTATTATTCCCAAAGTATCCAGGGAGGGCAGAACTTCTTGTGTGCTCGCACAAGTCGACAAGCTGAGATTTTCTTCGATGCCCAGAAATCGTCCTACGCATTTGCATGCAACAGAATGCATACGCTTTCTCCGTGTACATAGTGTCTTGCAGACTGAAAGAATAAAGTGCGCAAGAGACGCGCGTCTGTGGCCGCCTCATCTCACCCTTTTGAAAGCGATGCACACTACATACGCGAATGCGAATCAGGATGCTTAGTGCGCAGGGCACTTCGCAGATCTTTTGAACGCGGGAACTGTCTTTAAGTTGATGGGTGCCGATGCAAATGCTGCTTACATCATGTCGCCTGCAACGTTACTTCGCCGCACTCGTTGAGACAAATTCACCCACTATTTGGGTACGATTTTGTGTAGCCAGCATGATAAATGCTTGGCATGCAGCTGACTTAGTGGCATATTTTCTGAACCTCTGCTCTTTTGCTTACCACCACTTTGGCTAGGCGCGCTGTAGTGCGCACCTCGCAGGGGACCCAGTAGAGGTTCTAAATGACAGGATATTCTGCACTTTGCACACCCTTCTTTGTTCTGGTGGCAAATCGTGGGAACAGGTTGTTCAGCATGAAGAAAATTTTTTGCTTACTGATTTTTTTTTACTCTCCGCTGACATCATTAGAGATAAAAGCAGCGATTGATTCCGATTCTGTTGACGTCGTGATGGCAAAAGAAGAACGTGCCTACACTGACTAATTGGCGAATTTGTGGTAAGAAGTAGTGAGAGATGTATTGACACCTCTTATGTATTTAGATCAATTGATATGACTACCTTTCACTCGTCAGCAATGTCCTTATCACTAAGCCTTTACCACCTCTCTGGTCTTCGTAGTGTGAAAGCTCTACGACCTTGACGAACGGCAATCCCTGTCGGTTCGTTTAAGTTGCTATTCCTTTCTACACCCGCTGTACCGCTCGTAGATTCGGAAGTAGAAGGGAAGAGTTACTTTCAGCTACAAAACGCCACTTACTTCTGAAGAATTGTGTAAATTCCAACCTTCCTTCTGCAGGGAAAGGGGTATTCCTCACAATATAATCCTTTGTAATTTCCACTTTCTCATGTGATATGTTCTCTGTCAACCCTAGAACACGCCACTTCCTATCGCTGTACCCTTTCACCTCACCCTTTCCTCCTCCGAACAGACGACGTTACCAAAGCGCGAAGTCGCTAACACTTTTTGAAGGATGGCTCCTCCCGATGCGCACAAAATTTGCTCTTATTGTCTCCAATATCTAGTACAATATTTATTCAATAGGTGGAGCGGGCAAAGGTTCGACGTTTGAAAAATTTGTTAACGCCTGTAGCGATGGTCTGGTTTTCACGTGCAGAAGCAGATACGACGTTGCTGCGATGATATCTTTCGACATCGAAAGAAGTTGTATATGTCGCGCGGAGTTCCTTGTTGAATATCAGCAGAGAGAACGGTGGTATACTGACCATAACGTCATTCAGCCAAGTAAAACTAGAAAAACAGAATATTAGGAAAGGTGACTATTGCTGAACAATAGTAATAGCTGCAGAGTATTAGAATATCCTGCATTTAGGACCGCTAAATGGATGCTACAATAAAACTGAACTCATACGGCGTCAGTGAGTTTGCTTCTTCATAACTGGGATAACTGAGGAAAAAACTAGTCTCGGGTAGCATAGCTAGAAAAATGCAATATCAGGGCCACTCCAGCCCGTCAACATAGGCGGGACATGAGTGGAGCAGGTAATTCAGTATGGGTGCTAGCCCGCTTACACGCAACATTTTGTAATTTCTTGTCAGCTTTCATTTCTTGTCCTGTGGTATAAGCGGTAATGTTTGGCAAATTCCTTCAAAAGCTACAAAAAAAAGCCCCAGCTCAGACTGCAGGCCACTCCTCTTAGTTTTCAGATTGAAGACACTTACTGTGGCAAGAAAATCGGAAACTTCCTGAAGCAAGGAGGCGGGTGAGCCGGGAGATGCGTAGATGAACCAAGCTCCACGGTTGATGAACTATAGCTTTTATGCGAAAAAAGAAAATCTCCGCTCCTGAAAACGGGTTTGTTTGCAAAAACTACTATCTTTTCTAGCTGCCTACGTCTACGCGGTACAGCACCTACACCATGCAAAGAAGCCGTCGTGTAAAGCGCTCCTTGGTCTGAAAGACATTCGGGTCAGCGAAGGTGGACTGACGATAACTGAACGAGTGAGAAGTCATAACCTATCTGTCGCTGCAGGATAAGGTACTGCTAGTAGGTGATTGAAAACGCCTCTCAAATTTTTGGAATTTTGATTGGAACTAACCTGCATATTTATCCAAAGACGCAGTGCATCATTTTCAGTCACGGTTGCGAAACCTTTCAATATTTGCTGAGAACACATTAACGAAGTGAACAAAAACACAATTGTTGTATAAAACAGCATACCCTGAAGTGTTCTTATTTTGAGCTCAATTAAGGAGAACCTAGGCTCTCATATCCTGAAGGGTAAACATTTTGAGCTCAATTAAAGAGAATCTAGGCTCTAACAAGGAAGGTCTTTCAGGTCATGGCGCGCTTTTTAGAAATGGATTTGTTGCATGTTGTAGGGGTCCATATAAGGATCACAAAAATGGGTTTCGTTTTTGCTATGCATTTCTGGGAATGTCAAAAAATGAGTGAAAATTTGCTGAGGAAAAGCGATTTTGAACCATTTTTCTAGGCTCTTTTCTATTTCTAATGTCGAGTATACGTAGGTGGGAAACTGGGGGGAAACGCTAGGTGCGCTGATCGAGTGCCACTGTCAACCAAGTGGTCGGTCCATTATCACCAAAACCTCCAAAATTTTTTTGCTGGAAGTTCGTATACAGGAGTAATTGGTAGCCCCGCTCACGATTCTGACACTTATTTTATGCGCCGAGGCCATTTGACGCCAGCATGGCGCTTAACAGCCCCTGCGTGCGGGTTGACAACGATTTCAGTGCAAGAATGCTCTTGCAGCAAATCGGCGATAGGTTGCGCCGTGGTCAAAAATGAGTGTCGTACTCGTGAATAGGGCATCCAGTCATCCCCGTAGCCCAAATAGTTACTAGGGTCGACTCGTGAACTATAAGTGTATAGAATGAGGTCATAAATGGCATATATCCATGTTATATACATCATCACGCACGCAGGAACAAAGGAGACGGAAATCCGAATAACGCAAAAAACTCGCTGTCATGAGAATCCGATCCATAAACCACTTTTACGAGAGCCCACCGCACTATCCACTCCGCCATCCGTCGACCACGAAACAGTTGTTGCGGGAATCGTTGAAGTAACTTCGGTACTACTTCTCTCCATGCACTTTCTTTTTGACTTTATTTTGCTCTCTTTTTGATACATAGTTAAGGACCTCATAAACTATGCACTCTCAAATTTGCAGCTACAACAGAGCCCAATAAGCCGGTTAAAATCGCCCTTTCTTGTCAAATGTTTTCACTCATTTTTTGGCATTCCCATAAACGCATAGCAAAAACCCATTTTTGTGACCCTTATATGGACCCCTACAACATGCAATAAACCATTTCTAGAAAGCGCGCCATGATCTGAAAGACCTCCCCTGTAAGTCTAGAGTAAGGTGACAACGGAATCGATGGCATTTCGAGCAAGCGCATAACAACTCTTTCGCCTCTCAAAAAGCTTTCTTTTAATTTCGCGTGATTGATGGACCGCTACTGGTATAATAATGACGCTACTTACCCTCTCATTGCGAAAACGTCTCGCGAACTCGCTGACTTTCAACAAGCTTTGTAAAAGGACAAGCGATTTGACGTTGAGAATAAGGCTAACAACCGCGTAAAGTAGACATGCAGCAACGTAGGCGACCCTGTTAATCTGAAAATATCAGAGTTCTTCAGGTGTGAAGATGTGTAGCATTTCACCATTCTCACAGCATCATACTGCATACATGAACTTAGTACTATATAATCTGGTACGTGCAGTCTGTATGACAAGGTTGGACGGAGCGTGCATAGGAGCGCTGCACGAGTGTTTCACCAAAGATGTCGTGACATTGACTGTTGTGACTGCTTTTTATTCCCTCTGCTTCACACGAACTATCCTTTGTGACCATGGCTATATGTCTGCGTGTGTGCGTTTGTCACCAAAATCTTGGCTCAGTTTGCTGCAGCGGTTGAACCTTGGTTTCAACAAGTGAGATAGTGGCAGGCAGGAGCACCACTGGTGAGTGATAGGAAGACTTGACAGCTGATAAGATTCGACAAGGAGCTTTCAAGATTCAAGGGAGAACGTCACCAGGTTCACAGCCCATGTCACAACAGCAGTGGAGTTGTTTCCATATAATACAGGAATGGGTCAAAAAATTGCTGCCGTTTGACAGAACAGGTAGGGGCCAATGACCACAAATGTCATAGCAGTGACAGTGAGTTCTGGTACCAGGAAGCGAAGTTGGATCTAAAACGGAGATATCGACGACAGAAGCTGGTCACACAGATGAAGAGGGGCAATGAAAAGTTTGTTCAGCAGCAGTTGTTAGGAAGACACCGTTCACTTACATCGCTATCGGAAACGATACCACCAAGCGCATCGATTATTAGGCTTTTGAGAAGTCCTTTTTCTGCGTGGGGTATCGAGTATGAACCAACTCGGCTAAAGAAGCTAGTTCGAGGGCTTCAAGCGTAATGAAAAGTAACGTTTCTGAGCAGGAAATCTCGAGAGGAAGATGACTTTGTGCGACGCAGTGTTATTCTATTATTCCCTCAGTAAACTGGCTGGAAAGTTGCTAAGGTCCGCGAATGCAGACAGGATCAAACTCTCTTAGAATGGACAGGATAGTGAACGGAGTGGCGTAGCCGTAGCGGAACCCCCCCCCCAAATGTCGCCGGTGCATCGTAATTTGGTTGCCCTGATCTGCATTGTGTCTCCTCTGTGAATAGGACTGCGTTTCCTCTGTCATTAGGATGAGTCATCGATCACGGGCTCGAGGCTAGGTACGAAGGAGACTCACTAGACAATACTGACCATCAAAATTCGGAGGGGTCAATCACAGGAGAGAAGAACGCCAGACAAAGGGTGATAGTCCAGTCCACGACATAAGGACCTGTGGCGAGCTCTTAGCGAGGACCACCTGGAAGATAACCTGCAGCAGTGGTGTTAAACAAACGAAGATCGACCATTTGCGTGTTAGAAGGTTATCTCTCAAGACTGTAAAGAACGTCAAATACTGTCCAGCGAAGAAATGTGTCTTCAGCACAGTAATCTTCAAGCGGAAATTGCATAGAGCTTCACAAGAAGACGACATTGTACCAGAGCAGAGATTTCAGTGGTGGAAGTAGGGCAAGTGGAAGAAGATGAGCAGTGCAGCAGGGCACTGAAAACTAGTTTTTCAACTCTTAGCGAGGACAACGGAAACAGATCCTCGTACGAGGGAGTTTTGCTCCTGGTTGGCGAAAGTACGGCATCGAACTAAGGAGATAAAGACTTTGAAAGGCTGCAGCAGCACCCGAAGGCCAGTAGTCAGAATGACGTGGGGAGAGTAGTTTGGAGGACTGCCGAACGAGATATCCCCGGCAAGGACAATGTAGAAGTAATGGCAATCACCTTTCAGG
>MU918466.1:13345-25009 GCA_036418165.1 Cooperia oncophora | reverse complement strand
ACATATTTCACAAAAAATTGAGCTGAAAACGGAAAGGAGTGACGCACTTTCGCGAAATCTATCGTTAAAACAAAGATTCCAGACCCATAGGCCCACTTTGTTATTGAACAATACTCCTCTCAAGTGATGTGTAAGGAAAACCCGCGTGCGGTGCGGCGCGTCTGCAGCCAGGTCGCAACCGCACGCGTCCCGCTGGTCGCTCCAGACAATTTCGTTCCAGAGTGAGTTTCAAGAATTAAATTAGAAGAAATCATGCGAATTACCGAAAGTGGCATTAATGCAGCATCAAAAGCCATTATTGATGTCCAGCCGGTAGCTGTGTCAATCATTCGTGCCAGTGTGTCGGGCACCACCAAACGACGAGGTCCACTTGATGAAACCTGAAAAATAACAACAATTTATTAGAAAAACCCTGGAAAGGGCACGTCACACGATGGCGATCCTCGGCTTTGGGGTCGTATTCAGCAGCGGCTGGAAAGAGGGGGGGGGTCATATTTCGCAATAATTTACCCCAACGGCAGGCTTTGACCTGGAAAATGATCTCTCTTACCTTCTCTTCTTCTGTCCACTGTCCGTTTTCCTGCTTGTACATGATTGGAGATAAACTAAAAATATCATTTTGTAGACTGTCCAAAATAATTTCAATTCACACTTACATCCTCAACATATGCAAAGCTGTAAATCGAATGAAAGTGCTGTCGGATGGGAGCAGATCTTCAGCATGGATTATCAGGGTTTGATGGATAGCATCATACCTACAGTGATGAAAGATTACGAGTTAGTAATAAATCACATAACTAAAGTATAATTATAGTTATAAATTATTAGTCAATAAAAAATAGATCAAACTGTAAGTAAAAAATAGAACAAAAATAATAGATAGAATACCGGAAAAGGAATATGAATAGGAATAATAGAAAAATAAAGAACAAAATAAAATAAAACGTGAAATGGGAATAATAAGCGCTAATGAAATAAATCAAAAAAAGCCAAGCAAATGAGAAATTACATTACAATTTCAAACTAAATTAGAGAATCATGAGACATCAAAGTTGATTACAATGGAGCTAACGCGCTAACGTATTTGGTAGGGGGGGGGGAGACCGCTCCACAGTGCACCTCTTACCCGTGCCTAAGCTAAGGCTAAGAGAGCAGACGGTCAGAGCCGTGGCGGATTACTCTAGGAGGCAGGGCACTACCTGCTGCTTGGGGAATTTTCGAAAAATACGACCTCCGCAGTTCTTCCCGTTTTACATGTGCTACACTCCCACCCCACCGTCCAACAACAGTTTTTCGGGGAGAATTTGGTAGTTCTGGAAAAAGGAGTAAAAGGGGAAAAGTTGCGGAAACTTGGGAAAAGTAAGTAACATGGTGGCTAGGATAGAGGATGAGGTTGTATCAGAGCAGGGAATCGGTGGGAGGTAGTATTCTACAGAAAAAGTTTTTCGAACGGCAGGAAGTGCCCTCTTTGCAAGGATAACCTGAAGCTACTCTGACCGTCTGCACTCTAAGCTTTAGCAGGGGAAGAGAAGCAGAGGCGTGAATCGCTGGCGGGGGTTATGGTGTTCCCCCCCACCACAAATACGTTGCCACCATTACAATAATTAATGCAATTATGATAATAGCAATTAGACATAATTGTTATATTAATTATTGGAGTGCATCAATCAAACATAGAAACTTCAGAAATTCCGATCCGCATGAAAGATGGACTGCAAAGAGAAGACGTTGAGACTATTTATGTACTCGCGGCACGTACAGTTATAATCTCTGTAAACGATAGGGCGTGTGACTAGGCCGTGGCTAGGAGCGCGGCTGGGGCAGATTTCCCACTAATTACAGCGGGATCGGGATGACGTCATTGGTGGAAAAAAGGCGCCTTGGTTAGCTCCAATCCACGCCGCGTCACAAGCCCTACCCTCTGCAGGGATCATGATGGCACATACCTAAGACAGCCTAATAATTGAGCCGCAACGCTCAATTATTTGCATTACTAAATGATAAGATCTATTGCACCAACCCGAATTTATCCAGTTCAGGGCAAAGCTTTGTTTTCACGGACAAGTCGTCTGGTAGTTGTTTAATGCGCAATATGGCATCTACCAAACTCCGTACGAAGAATGTCGGGGGACTGTCTGAAAAGAAGTTTAGTGGTAACACCGTGTGAGAATGGAAATTGTGTCTTTTGTTAATCAAACTGAAAGGATCAGTTCTATGAGACTGCCTTTGCTTGAAAACCATCTTCGCAACCTTACGATAATTTAGCTCTACGACCCGATATCCAGTGATCTTTGATCGAGCCGCGCTGCAGATGCGTGCGCGCGCACTAGCGAAGGCCACCACAAGCAAAGATATCCTTGGTATGCGTAAGACGTTAGTCTATCTACTTGTCCATGAAGAAACTTGCATAAATTTAAGGATCAGTTGGGCAAACAGTAGGTCAAGTATGATATGGAAGGGGCATAGAAGTTATAACCAGTATACACAAGCTGACCTGCGATGGGCGGGGCACGCCGAAGTGGGCGGGGCCGAGCACAAGAGCCGCAATGAACCCGGACACCGCGAAAAAAGGTGAGGGTGAGAGACAGTTGAAGAACATAAGAATAGTCTTTGCCGCTGATGAACCCCTTTTATGGATGCGGTACGCACTCTACATTCATTCAGAGCGGTAGTGTCCAATGCGTGGTGAGTTTTACAATGACTTGCAGGGCCTGCCGATGTGGACACCACAGTTTTCATCATCCCAGATGAACCTGGTACCAATTTACCGTCATCAGAGGGAAAAGGCTTAGTTCGCGTGGGAGCGAGGGGCGGGGGGCGGTCCTGAATTTGATCCTAGGACTGTGCGCATGGGAAGCGTCCTACTTGCCACTACACCACCTTGTGCCGCAGTGTGACAGGTATAAGGAAGTGACAGGAGGGAGCCACACCTGCGGTAGGCGCAGCGTACCTTGAACGCCACCATTCAGTGCTGAAACAGTTTCAAGGGCACAGAGAAATTGGGCAGGGAAAGTATCTAAAGTTGACTGACTAATTGATGCGGAGACACTCCCACAATGGGCGGAGCGTTCTCTTGAGCGAGAGTTACCGAACCGAAAATCTGAGGACAAAGAACCAATGTGTAGAACGCGGAATTGGTCCTTTCAAACCGACCCTTTTACATAAAATTTCAAAGCAATTCTCGAGTAAGTCGTACTGTCGATCTAGTTCTCACCTGCACGTAAAAACGTGAACCACCGCACAATAATACGTGCCATTGTTGGAAGAAAGAAATTCGGCCATTCCTGAAACATTTCTGTGCTTACTCTTCACTCGTAAGAAACAGGGCAGTTGGAGGGGAAGCAGTCGACGGCAAGACTAGGCCACGCTTTCCCATTCATCTGCGTTCTCTCAGCAAGATAGTTGTCCTCCCATCCACATGAACCATAGAGAGCACATACGAGCAACTAAGAAGCGCAGCCTAGATCCGACTACTGCCCCTCTCAGCTATTTTATAACAGCACCAAGAATTACTAAGTAATCAACTTACCGTATCAAACGAATTACCATAGTTATTACAACTAAGTTTATCGCATTTAGTGAACACCATTAGAGCCAAACCGGCAAGTGATTCCAGTTGAGCCGTATTTTCACTCTCGTTACCCATACGTTCGTCACAGCTCTGTAAAAAAAAGAAGAACACCCCTTTAGCCGCTCATGAAACACCGAGAATTCAATTTTGAGGACCTACATCCATCGCTGTCACCACTCCGCACATAATGAAATCAAGTAGTTCGGCTGGCAATGACGGAAGAGTTACTTCGTTGAGAAGGTCTAGTGCAGCGAGCAGGCATAGCGCACTTATTCGCCATGATGCATTATCCAGTGAACTACAATAGAAACTTCCAATCTTGAAAAATAAAATATGACACAGTTCGGCTTGTTGGGGGCAGCAGAATGATACTCAGCTAAACCTGTACAGGGCAACTGGTGGAGTCCTATAAATTCTTATAACAAAAGAGGCGCACTTGTGCTGTTTCGCAGCTTCACATAAATTTCATCTTCTTTTTCATTTCAATTCTCATCAAAACGAGTCCCGTCAGTTACTAGGGACCAGCAAAAGAAACAAGCTAAAGTGCATTATGCCCCTCCCAAGTCGAACCAAAAAACTGTTACGAAATTACCTGGCATTGAATATGGAGTCTTCCCATTCGGACGCATCAGACTGAACGTGTTCACGGATTTGCGACAAAAAGTCGAATTTCGATTCGGAGTGGTACCTAAAAGGCTGTTTCAAGGGAAACCGAAGGAAACGCAGGCGTCCTCAGTACATGACAATCAAATGCGCGGTTGGATAGGGATTGGCGCGCCAGCGTTCTATTTGTCCACATACGACCGTAATCCTCTAAATCACACCAAACTCAGATGGGTATTTCGGGCACAAAAAGAAGAGAATAAAACCTGGTCAGGAGCACCTCTCAGGACAGGGCGCGTCCTTCCGTCGGGGAAAAGTTTTCCAAAACGCAACGCGCCTCGAGATTTCCTCATCTGGTATGACCACTCTTTCCCCATCGCTCATGCTACCTACCATATTCCTAAATCCTCCCAGCTTCCTAGGAATTTTCCGCGAGTTTTTCGGAAAATCTTCACTTTTGCCTCAAAGCCTCCGTTGGGCGAGTGAGTGTGGGAAGGGAATTACCAAGAAAAGTCCATTCAACCACTGAAGGTATTTGTCTCGACGGCAAATTTTACCCTCTACATCGCTGGGGATCCCCACCTATGTCAGGCCCTGTTCGAGGACACGTAAGCCCTCGCAGCATGCAAGCTGCTCATAAAGGTGGAACCGTTCGTGTAACATGACAGAAACTTAGTTCACCTTGTTATCCACTGATCCAGCGACTCCAAGTTCAGCTCCGAGCAATCGCTGTGCAGCGCCCAAAACCACGCCACTTTTCTTTCGGGCTCAGTCCATGACGACAGCGGAAGTCGAGGATGCGTGGAAAAGCGCAAGTGGTGTAGAGCCATCTGAGCTACAGCAGGTGACGATGGCAGCGCTAGTATGGCAGAAATAGCTCGAGATGACGCCAAAGCTGTTTTCTGAACGAAAATGAGCTGCTGAATAGCGCAGTGTGAAAGTTAGAGCCAGTGAGCACGATTGCTGGAGACACGGTTGTTGCCAGCGTCACTGATGGAAGGGGTGCGAAAGGGCGTTCGGCCACACTCCATTCAGCCTTTCCACCCATGATGTTGGCGACAACAGCCCTCCCCCAACAATCGTACCCACTGCCTCCGGAGAAATCACCGAGGAAGCTTCAAACCTGGAACACTTGTTGCCATTGATTCCCAATATCAGAGAGCACTTCCGTCATGGCAGTGCATCGCCATCGTGTATCATAGAACAGTTGAGCAACAGGGAATATCGCAGCAGCATAAGCCAAAGACACATCATGAGCTTTATCTGAAGTAGAAAGCAGTTGAGGCTTGAGTGAGCTAGATTTGGTCCCCCGACCACAAGACAACTCTTCTCGTCTCCTCGCTATCAAAATGAGAGCATCTTACGTTAGGGATCCTAGTGGTGAAGTCGCATCTCGGTTGGTCACTAAGGAAAGGGGGAGGTGGAAAAAATATTTTTCTCAGTCTTTCCTAGTTTTTTCTCTGATTCAGATATCTCCCCTTGCTTGACGGCAGCTTTTAGTTTTCTTGGAAAAAATTGGAGAGTTTTCTCAAAAAAAAGCTTTGGAAAAGTTGTAGAAAATTGAGAATAGCAAGGCTTCAGGTAGGTAGGATAGAGGACAGAGGGGTCGTACCAGAAGAGGACACCTTGAGGAAAGTCGTATATATCAGATTTTCCCTAGCGGCAGGACGTGCTTCGATTAGAATATTCCTAAAACGAGCAAATATGAGATGTTCTCACCATCGCAATCTATACTGAGGTAGACAAGTGCTCTTCGAGCCGATTTCTCAACATCTCTCAGCAGTTGTTCCTCAGAACCAGGTGTCTCCATAACCTTTTGGACAGGATCACTGAACAATCCATACTTGGCTACCACATCGTTTGCTACCTGCAACTGATCCATGAAATGTTCTGAATATGAATAAAAATAGCCAAAAGGGGTAGGAAAAGGCGATCGGAACTGTTTGCCTTGGAAGGGGCACTTTTGCTATTCCACTCTAACCCACAGGTCTCAATTTGGTGAAACGTGTAAACACTTGCGAAACTGTGGTTTGCTACAAGTGAGCCCTGTAATAACAGGAAGCTACAGGTCCTCACAAGATGACCTGTATATGTTTCGCTGAGCATCACTTGATGCCTTCGCCAAGCCAAACTGCGCCGACGAATCTTCTCAAAATTGAGAAGACGGGTAATTTTGCACAGTCAAACACCAGAAAACATGATGCTTGGTACTTCAGTAAGAATCCAAATACGCTAAGTACCCACATATACATCGAAGGCCGTTAACATCGTCAGAAGTTCATTTTGTGAGGGCAGAAGAGCGCGATATCGACTGTCAGAGTAGAGTAACTGTGAGCATACCATTCCGACGCGTTGTAACCTAGAAAGGGTATCTTGAAAGAATTAACTTCTTTGAATGAATTAACTTGTGAATAGAGCTTCACTGAAACCGATAGGGTAGGAACTACCTCGCCAGTGAGTAAGCCTCAGGTGAATCATCGAGATAGGACG
Source organism: Cooperia oncophora (assembly GCA_036418165.1). NCBI lineage: Eukaryota > Metazoa > Nematoda > Chromadorea > Rhabditida > Trichostrongylidae > Cooperia > Cooperia oncophora. The sequence continues at coordinate 18,345 of MU918466.1, read as the reverse complement.
ACAGCGCGCCTCGAATCAGAACCTCACAAGGAGGGAACTGTGAAAGAGTCTGTAGTAGAGTATCGATTTCTGAAAAACATCCATGAAAGCTTTATTACTTCCGTAAAGGGAGAAGCAAACATAATTTGTAAACAAGTACAAGACATCGGTATGTAGGTAGGACCTGACAATCTGGAAGGTTGACTTGAGACACTACGGTAACCTTCGAGGATGTCCTGTTTTTGAAACGACGCAGCAGATAGAGGGCCTACGGCTTGAATGTGAATCTGATTTTATTTGTTCCCAAAACATTCCCATAAACAAGGAACTCCTTCGCCGTCGACTGCTTCGGCTTAAGGAGGAAGAAAATTCAGCAACTTATTGCAAGTTACTTCCTCTTAGTTCATGACTCACAACGAAGACGTGTAAACTCTGTTTGAAGCCGCGAAATGGTACGATTAGGCCACTTTGGTGAGGCTACGTTTAAACTTTGCGCCAATGTTCTGAGTGTACCGCAGCGTTTTGAGCGTATGGCAGCATTCTGAGCGATTAGGAAAGTATACATATCGAGCCACCGTTTTCAATGTACGCAGGCGTTTTCAGCGACTGCTCGCGAAATGTTCAAAACGATCCGCGATAACGCTCAAAACGCTGGCATCCGCTCAAAAACGCTGGATCGATATCCATACCTTCCTAATCACTCAAAAACTGAGCAAAGTCACGATACAGCAAAAGGACATTCACATTCCTCACAAGGTAACTGTATATGACTAATCTGAGTACCACTGACGCCTACGGCCTGAACTGCCCACCGGAACTTTTTATAAGCAGGATGTGTGGTTGAAGCTGAAAACTCAGCGCGACTCTTTTTAGCAGGATGTGTGCTTGAAAAGCGAAACATGTTTCATTGAAAATTCAACCCATGCAGTATACTCTAGACTGCCAGCATCCCCATTTCATGTCCGGAGTTCCGCTTGCATTGAGAACTTCTGGCGGAGTCGTCATACTGCAGGATTTCCATTCCCCAAGATGGGAAAGTCAAACCATGTGGATCTTGACAAGAATGCAGATGTTTTTGAGCCAGGACACGTCCTGCTGTGGAAGGAATTTTTCTCCAAAATACGACCCTCTAAAGAGTTGGCCAATCTAGAGGGGGGGGGGAGCCTCCCCTTCCCCACCCTCCTTCGCAAACCCCATTTTACCTCGCTACAACCTTCATGAGTTTTCTCCACTACTGGGCCACTTTTCCAGAGAAAAGTGCCCGTAGCGGCGAAAGGATGTATAGGTCGTCCAATAGCCCAAAATATTTCGGCTCAAAATACAACCCCCTCGTGGGATCCCTGTGCATAACGTGTCCCGATTTGAGCTAGAAAATTAAAGAAGGGTGAAATTGTTTTTTCACAAAGAAGCTCACCTTTGTCGGAGACATCGCTATCAAATAACGAGTGAAACGAAAGGCGAGAGAATTCTGCAGTCAAATCTTCAGGAAACTTAAAGAAAACAGTTGTAAATGGGAGTCGACTGGTGAAACAAAAAAACCGTTACATCACCCAAATTCAAAGTAAAAAGTGAGTTGATTACCTTTCCAGGTAGCCATCAATTCCGATAAAAATTGAGGTGAGCATGACTTGTCAAGAATAGGAGAGAGCACTTCTCCGCGTTGTGGGATCTTACAATGATCATTATGAAGGATCGTAATTTCATAGATGAAAGAGAGAGTCCAACTTTACATCCAATCAGACTCAAACTTGGAAATAGCGAAGTAGATCTTCTCTTCTTTCCATTGAATAATGACCTTCTTCAAGCAAGGAATCAACTCTTCTCCCAAACTCTCCGAAATCATTGGCCATCGTTCAGGCGGACCAAGCAAGAATAAAAGAGTATAGCCTGTGAGGACATCAGCTGAAAGCGCTCATTCCTCTTTGATTACGATAACCCATCCAAGAAGACGATAACGGAATTTTGGCTAAGATCTCGCAATCAGGTGTGAGGCATTTTATGGCTACATGGATCGACTATCGATGGCTACCATCCGAGACCTGCATATTTCTGACAGTGTTACGCACTAACAGAAGGCTTCTTCTCACCACTGACAAGCAGATCCAGCATCTTACCAAAGAGGACGTGTATCAGCATTGATGGCAAATGTGTTATAATGCCCTCCGAAACACGCCGAAATTCAACCCCAGTAACTGACAAGGAATGCTGAGAGTTTTCTGTGCAAAAGTCGTGCCTTAGGGGGGAGTGCGAACCCGCACTCACGCTTTTCGGCGCCCGGAGTGACCGCTAATCCACCTCTTAGTTTCAACGGCTTTTATGCCATAGCCTATCAGCAGTTACACGTTTACTTGGTGAGCCTAAGGCGGAGTTTATATCCGAGCGGCGACCTCGGTGACCGCCGCGATCCGTCAACGGCGACGCGCTATTATGTGGACCGCTCGCTTGATAAATAAGGGAATCCAACTTGTGAGACCTTCTTTTCTCTTAATAATGGCTACTAACTGATAACTGATAACTTCACGACTTTCTATACATAAGCGGATCTGAAAAATATGAGTTAAGGAGGTTTCACATCTTTTTAGGTCGGGACTAAGCCCCAACTCCATTCCCTGGTGACTTTTGTTTGTTTTTTTAGTTTCAATTTATACGAGCGCCCCTAAAAGTTCCTATCGTCTGAACTGTTCCAACTTCCAAAACATTTATAGTTTACAAGTCGAGTTCAAACAACGAAGAAAAAAAAAAGAAACAGAAGGAAATTTCACCTAGGAACCAAAACACTAATCATTTTACGCAACATCAACAGGGTGAAAACTTTATAACCTTATGTATAAGCTCGACGTGTGAAAAAAGAAACAATAAAAACCTACCCCTAAATCGAAAGCTCTCACCCGCTTTTTGTTTTTATATTCCTCGGTCATGAAGATAAGAAAAATAGAAAACAAAAGCCCTTAAGATGTCGAGTTTCATCCTTTCTTTGTGTCAAACCAAGCTTCAGTACCTAAAGAAATTGCAGATAAAGGAAAAAGCATGAAATTGCGTCGTTTCTCCCTAAAAGCCTTCGGAGCGGTCCAAATAATAGCGTTGGGGCTCGCTCTGCAATGTACCGACGATCGCGGCGATCGTCGCCATCGCCGCTGCTGTCGCGAAGTATGACCGCTGCCTTAGGCCTCGCGGTTCAGCCGTAGTCTAATGATTTCAACGCCGGTTGACAGGCTCGACCAGATTAAAAACCGTGTGAGTGCTTGATAGGCAACGGCATAAAAGCTTGAACTAATGGTGGCATGTAACGGATAGCGCACTCGCCCGGAAAGTGAGGTGCGGGTTCGACTCCCGCCTGGGGCACGACTTTTGCCCACAACTCAGCATTCTTGTGATAACTTCAGAACTCGATTTGCCGGCCGCTAAAACGGCCACAAACGGCAGTTATCATAATATAAAACCTCAAACGGTAATAATTAATAAAAAAGTCCAAGGAACTCACGTCACACTCGTCGATTCTAAGTGGATTAATCCGTAGTATCCGTAGCACCACTTGGGCATATAGTGTGGAGGGCTCTGGATCCTTACTGAGAGAAGAAATGAGGGACACATTCTGCAATAGTTTGTTCATAACCTTTGTACCTTTTTTTTCACCGCAAATTACTACTTTAAGTTGAAGACATAATCAATGAGATGCGATCGAAAACGCCCCAGTTTAGGCCCGGTTGATTTTCAGCAGCGAAACATGGGGCGAACAGTGACGCAGAGACGCTCAGCGAAAGACCAAGAAAAAAAAACAAAAAAGCACACTGCGCACGAGAAGATAGCAGTGTTGTGAGGGCAGGAAGGCCCAAGGAGGTGTAGTCGACTCATGAATCCCAAGTCGACATATCCCTGACGTTCTCACCACGCAGTTTCAGTGGACGATTAGGACCTGTGCGGCATCGCACCTGCTCGTGGTTTATTGGAAACGGATACCGATCTTATTAATCGTGAGGATGTAGTCGTGTAAGTCACACATATGTCAGCTATCAACCGCAGGGAAAACAGAACAAGTCATAATGATAACATGAAATTCAAGGTCTCGTGATGCAGAAACAAAAACGTAGCTTTGCAATCACTGGGCTCAGGTATCAGATGGCCAGCTAAAGTGTTTCTTGTCAAGGCTAAACGGACCCTTGTACAAGGAAAAACGTACTTTGTGGAATTCCATTTTGTCGGGTACTGAATACTTCAGGCTTCGCCTATATACGCATGCGTTCGCCATAGTGAGCAATGTGACTGAATTGACTATCTGGAAGGCAAAAGCGAAGTTTTCTGCCATATACTTAGCAATTGGTCCTGTGCGGTTGTAGCTACTTTACTTAGTTGGAAGCAAACAAAGGGAGGTCGTCAAAATGCTCAATTTTGTCGACCTGACACACCAGTCATTACTTATGGGCCGACCCAATACTCTCACAAGTAGAAAACATTTTAAATGAGTGCCGCTCACTGGAGACGGAACTGCGTCTTGGCTCCATTGACTACAGTGACGCCCAATTTTCACTATTAACTGCTATATAATAGTGCGGATGTTCCGCTGCTAATCCTCTCCGTTTCGCATGGTGAGATTGCAATGGTAAGGAGAAAGAGCTGAACCCAAACCTACGAGTAAGAACTCGTCCAGGCGGGCCCTTTTTACGGTCTACACACGTACAAGGTTTAGCATAGGGTTCTATACAGAGCGTTTTGGGCAGTTTGATGCTTTCTTCTTGACTTTTGTTCTATTTACAACTACAAAATTAGTAATTGAACCACACAACTTCCCATTTTCAAACCTCGGGTGTGTCTTCAATCCAATTCTTGTCACAGAGCGACGTTCGGTCCTCTATCATGCCCTGCTTGCGTCGTATCTTTTTTTAGCCCGGTAGTGAGTAATTAGTTATGTTATCAGGGTACTCTATTACAGTCGGGGCACGTCGCACGTATGGGATTGCGAGCAAGGAAGGGGTCATTGATCGCTGGATGGAGTGGAGGGTCGTAGCGGCCTTTGAGAATGACCA
>MU918459.1:10503-20715 GCA_036418165.1 Cooperia oncophora | reverse complement strand
CGTGCACGAAAATGCGACTCTTCCTTGCACTTGATCGGTAGCACGCTATGGCTTCATTCACCTAAACCACACGCATACTTTGCTATGGACTTGTACAAAAGTGGAGCCCTTAAGCGATCAGAACTTTCGAACCAGCTCCTCTAGCGGGACCTCCACACCTCGAAAGTGCAGTCTTCCTCTCTTTCGGGTTAGTGACCGCACAATATCGCAGGATCAGAATTCTTCCACTAGATGTGATAGCAACAAAGTCGGGCAAAACATACCCCCAGTTATTAGACGTAGGATCCGAGAGCTGTTGGCCGATATTGTGAGTGTGGCGTAGAACTGTGGCGAAGTCCTGTGTTATGCACACATCGAATGTTGTGACCAACAAAGAAGCCAAAACTTTCGGTTCAAGTGCTTGAAGCAGACATGAAGGTTTATCTGGCTTCCTGCTCGAGCGAATAGGTGAGAGTGAATTCTCTCGAAAGTCATCCACAGGGCTCAATAAGGAGCAGAGAGGGGCCCCTGATGGTCGAACTGGTACCTAAAACTACTTTCCAAGTGTTTAGCATACGTTTCAAGAAAAAGCAAAACTACGAAATGCATCAAGGATCCAAACCTTTGTCCCACCGCTACCAACCCGCCCACCTAGAACGTATAGATATTGATCTAGCGTCCACCAGCGTCCACCAGCTTCTCGGGGGCTAGGGAAGTATAGGATGGATCTAACGTCTGCCAGCGTCCGGGAGAGGAAAGCATAGCGCGATAGGAGGATAGCAGACAGCTGGTAATTATCTATCGTGCTACACCTTCTAACAGCTATCTGCCACCCTGCTATCTCCCCATTCTTCACCAGCTGTAAACTACCCTCCTATCGCGCCATACTCTCCTCACGCAGGCACGAGATGGTAGACGCTGGATCGATACCTACACTTTCCTCTTCACCGACTCTGCCGGATGCTCGAAACGCTGGTGGACGCTGCCGCAATGTATGAACCCAGCCTTACTTTTTGCACTTTTCGATGTCTTCAATCGCTGTTCTCTAGCTGTCCGCGCTGCGGTGTTTTCCCAACAGAAAACTTCAGTTGTTACGTAGCGATCTTCAGAGGCAGTAATTAAAGTGATCGCCGCATTCGTCTCCGTTTCTTCAGTCCTCTAGGCAATTTCTATTTGTTTGTGAGAGGAGTTTTTTTTGTCGAACCATTAGTCTGCTTAACGTTAGTTGTGTGTGGCAAAGCGTCTGCAAAGGAAATATGAAGTTGGAAAGATTTAGAAGGCTTCCTGTGGATAACATGCGGGTACCTTGAACGACGCCCAGGGCTGCGACCATACTTTGCGGCAGCATCCACCAGCGACCAGAAGTACGGTATTGTGTTGTAGTACGGTGGGCTTGCACACGCCACAATTCCACGAAGCCTAATCCAGCTGTCTGCTACCTTCTACTTCCCCATACTCTCCACTACTGGTCGCTGGTGGAGGTTGGTAGACGCTGGTAGGCGCCGTAGACCGCTGCGTGTAGACTTAAATGCTATTGAAATCTATCCTTTCCTAGTCGTTGACGCCGACAGACGCTCGAAACGCTGATGATCACTGTAGATGCTGCCGCAAAGTATGAACGTAGCCTAACTACGTGCTACAATGGATGCTTTTCCAAGTGAGTCACGACCTGCGTCAGCGCTAACGGTAATAGATACCAAGGACAATGTCGTATTTTTGTTCTTTAAAAACAGCATGTTCCTGCTTCTGCTCAGGACTCAAGGCCGTAATTTTTCCATTATTGTTAGATTCGAATTTTTTCGGAGTTGCTGGAATTTACACCCCTGTTCACTTCCTACAAAGTGCCAAACAAAGTCAAAGTGATCAGTCTTTGCCATCATAAAATCCCAGCATTGTAAAATGCCTTTTCTTAGGTTTTTGATGTTGTTGGTGGTCCTTACTGTCACCACGTGAAGTACCTTTGAGAAGAATCGTGAATTTCCAGCGCAGTACATAGTCCGGAAGTAAGTTCAGCAAGATTCTGAAAAAGCAATGATGAATCGCAACAGCGGTCAAATAAACACTTACTTCATGCTACATATACTTCACGTCCTCGTGTAGGTTCGGACAGAGCTCGAGAGCATCCTACTATGGTTTTGTTCATGCTCGTTCGACGTACATGGTCCACGTATCTGTTCCACATCTCTGAATATGAAAAAAAAACTTAAGTCTATATCTCATTCTCCGCTAATGAGGAACCACGGCTAACTCGAACTTACTACGAGCTCATTGTGATCTATCCATGATTAAGCATTCTGGTCAGTTCACTGCCACGCCTCTTGCCTTTCCGCGGTATCACTCCAGAAAAATAAGTTAGATTTTAGTTAGATTGGGTTAGATAGATTTTATCATACCAGAAAAATCAGTTAATTCCCTCCACCACACTCCCTAACCCTCCCTCCCCCCACTACATTCTCTGCACAACGAAAACCAATCCATGTAGCCATATAAGCACATAAGTCCATTGCAGAGAGTAATTCCGTAGAAATACGCAAGTCCCATTTTAGTCTTGCACAGGCCTACTTTCAAATTGAGCACTTTTCAGACTGCTCATTGAAAAACCGACGATATCGTTATGAACACGATAAGAATCTCGTCTTCGTGTGCTCCCATTATCGTCCTTACATAGATAAAGATCTTGGCGAGACTTGAAAAAACAACAAAGGGTGGGTTGACTGAATACAGAATATGAAATCCTTACATAATCTGAGAATGGGTTGAAAGCAAAATTGAACGTGAAATAAATAAAAAAAAACGTAGCGAAGTCTACTGAAACAAGATGTGGTGTAATGGTAAGTGGGGTAGCTTAACAGGCATTTGGTGCGGAGGGTCAAATCCCTGATCGAGTTTCGTCCAATCCAGACGTACTTTCCATGCCTGCAAGCTTCAGAATGTGGTGTCAGGCTTGCCTAGGAGAACAAATAGACCTCTGTATAGACTGACCCAGCCATGCAGAGGTCTATCTGGGTGTACGACTCCAACAGGGATTTGGCCTGCCTCGGAGTTTGAGCGATAATTTAATACTCGGTCTCAAATGGTAGCAAGGGTTCTATGTAATGAGAAAATGGCGAAAAAACGAAGTGAAACGGTCAACAACCTGCGAAGAGCATTTGTTCTATAAGACTGAGAAAGCAATTTCGGACGAGTTTCCCGTTGGCAATTGCACGCAGTAAACCATTACAGTAAGTTACTCTCCTCATTCATTACGGACTGTCGGGGCGTATCAGCCAGTAGGAGTGCGCACACTGTTTGAAGCCGTTCTCAGCCTTTTCGTTGAAACGCGTATGCGACAAAAGTGGTAGAAAACGAGTAATACGAAGGATATAATAATACCAAGATAAGTCACTTCCTCCGTTCCATACATTGGCAGAACTGGCGCGGATGACCCGCGCCAAACGCAGGCCGCCACTGCCCCTACTCGTAAGCGCCCGCTCAAAGGCGCGCGATCGCGCTTCCTGCTAGTTCAATCCTGCACGTACTGGGGGATTTATCTTGCCATCTGATGGTTACTGAAGTGGCTCGGCCGCTAGGTTGCTGAAGTAACTCCGTCCGCGTTGATAGATGTCTTATCTGCTGTCTTACTCTGCGTGCTCTCTCTGCTTTGTCTGGCCTCTCCCGATACCTACAATGACTCATTTAGCACAAGTAGGGCCTTACCCGGAGCATTTCGACGGTTCCCCCTCCTTTTTTCTCCACGAGCAAGTCAACTAACACGCTCGCATCTGTTTCTGATCCTCTACACCTTACAAACGTCTCTCTGGTTCATCGCGAAGTCTGCCTTCAAGGCGACCATTATTCTTCTACCGCAGTACAGAAGAACTTCCGCAGTAATGAACCTTTCCTCTGATCGATAAACCTTTGTGGGGCGTTATCGACGACAAAAACCTGTCGCTGGTCTGTGTCACGTTGAACAACGCCTACAAGTTTTTGATCATTGATTGATGTAAAATTCCTGGTTGCCCACCCTGAATCTCAGCCATATTTGTTCCATCAGACAGCCATCAGTTGATGGGTGGTCGAACAATGTTCGAACTATCGTTGAAGAACTGAAGAGCGAGGTCGGGAGTGGAAAACCTGCCCAATCGCTGTAACATTTGGTTGACCATCAAAGCGCAAGAACCTAGCACCATCCGATCGTGTGCGCGACGATAAAAGCGTCAATTAGCGGTTGTCTTCGATGTTCGTCGTCTCATTCATCTCTCATCTCTCTTATTTGACCCCAATCCTTCCACATACACAAACATCTCTATCATTCATGAACGATTTCCCAACAGGAATCGCTTTTTCTCGACGGGGGTGAAAAGAACTCGAAAACTGCCTAGCTGTATTCGTCCATCGCCCATGAGGACGTTCGCGTTCCTTTGATTCATAGTGTCTTCGTTCGTCTTCGTTCTCAGCTGAAATTTTTGCCCACGTTAAGAAGCACGTGGCGCCAAGTTCTACAGTAGGACCTGTTGTTGACGGTAGCGTACTACTTCTTCAACTTCCTCATTCCACATTGTTTTCCGATAGAATCTCAGGGGCCTCCCAACTGAGTGCACGCGCCAATCAAACTCGTGTAATTTTGGCGCAGTTCGGCTTGGTGGGGACATTTCGCTGCTTTCCCATCGATCACTGTCGATGCCTCCTGTGGAGACGTGTGCAATCTTGTAGGGCTATATAGCAGGAGCTTCGTTTACACTTGATAAGAGTCTACAGGTCTCACCGAGGTGCCACGTGCAATTCAGGAAGGACGCTAAAGAAACTAGCGAAAGCGCAAAGTCCCTCCCCCTCCGCCCCTACGAACCGAGCAGGGCCTCATTTTTTCCAGTATTTTTTGCGATATTAGTAGGAGCTCCCCACGAGTAGTGAGATTCCTTCTTCCTACTATCATACCTCCTTTGTTGTTTTTTTTCAATAAATCCATAATCCATATAAATTACTATACCTTCATCACCCATCCATTTCCATTATTCTACCATGAACCTACTTGCAACTTCTTAGATTTTAGTTACTCATTTGTTTAGCAACCTTTATTGCATCTTTTCAATAGGTCTGCAATTCCATTTCTTATCCCCGTTTTTGTGATGGAACTACGAGCGCAGCAAATAATTAATCAAATAATTACTCTTTTACAGGACTTTATGACTTGCTTCATTGCTTATGTGTCAGTTTTACAGCTTATTAGTCATTTATATGCCCCTCATGCGCCCTCGTACTCCTGCCTGTGCCCCTGCTGTCGTTACCTTAGACAGCGTTAAAACTTCGCGATGACGACGATGTTGACGCGCTATGACGCGCTGCAACGCGCGTCGACGCTTTGCAATTGCTACCGCGCTCCAGTGTTACCGTTCTCCAGCTTTTCTTCACTTTTTCTAATTTTTAACTCCTTTTCCATTGTTTGTCATCGTTATTTCATTTTTTTAGTTTCTGTTTTTGACTTCAGCCATCATCTCAAGCTTGTTATTGTGTTCGATCGAAATCCCAAAAATGGGTTCGTACTTGGCCGCGGGGGACGTGGGGAGTAAAAGTAGGCTCGCTAGGCATCAAACAGTACAAAAGTGTCATTGCTAAGTTTGATGGAACGGACGGAAAGCTGCAGAAGACCCGGATGTAAATAGGACTACAAAATAATAAAAAATTTATTAGCAATATAGCAAGAATAGCAAGAATAAATAAAAATAAATAAATATCAGTTAATAGCATGAACTCGTAAGTACGTAGATGACTAAATAATACGTCTCAAACAGATTCGTGCGTATTGTCCTTTACAAACCCTAAACAAACATCTGCTTGCATGGATAAAAGCACCTGAAATCAGAATTTACACCTTTCCACCACCTCTGCGTAGGAGCCTAATGCACGGCGCACGGACCAAATCGATCAGAGATAGCCGAGCTTCTCTTTCACTCATTTGAAGGGAAATATGTGTTTTGAAGGCACACTGAAGTTTCCGAAGGTGTATCCTCACAATGGCACAGAAGGAGTCGATTTTTCGGGTGGGTCAGAGGGTAGCGCGTCTGTGACCCATCTAAAATGTCTTTAACTAGCGGGTCTTCAGAAACTGTAAAGCTTATTGGAAAGAGAAAAGATAGGGCGGTTTCAAGACGATTTTAATCCTGATGAAATTGCGTTCGAAATAAGTAATCCTCGTGTGAAGCATAAAAACCCGCTTGCCATTTACCCCTAGCCGATCCGAAACCCATCCGAAATATTTCACGAACGGGAAACATTCAGATTGCAACTGGGTAGAAAACGCAACAGTAGGAACATTCCCGTTGCATGCTGCTAACCATTCATCAAAAGCCGCCCCCTCAAAGAGATATAACCCCCCCCCCCCGAAAAGACCCCAGGACGTTGGCAGGCCCAACAACCGCGCTCCAATGACGTTTTTCCAATGAAAGCGGTCGCAACGTTGCGATCGATAATAGCCAAGTATAGAACGATATACTGCCGCCTGGTTATCCATTTTTTTCATTTGGCTCCGCATTTTTTTGTATTTTTCATGTTTCGCTTTGTTGTGTCGTGCATGTTTTCATGATTTCCCCGTCACCATTCATTGAATGCACATCTGGGGCCTGACACACTGACCTTGGGGCTATTTTTTTCACCAATTTAGCTTATCAATGATCACCATTAGTCGCTGTTTCGATTGTGTTCCTTGTTACAAGTTGCATGCATGAGGCTGAAACAGCCTCTATTGCCTGGATTTTAGAGCAGAGTCCGCCTTTCGAAAATCCAGATTCCATTTCAGGAAGCCATTTGTGGTGAACATGCATCTGGTTGTCAGTTAGAGCAGGAGGGGGGGGTCGTATCTGGACCCTCTTCGAGGGGGGGGGGTCGTACTCACACCGCCATTTCGCACATCCGTACCCTGGTCCCCACTTACACCCTGTACGGAGGAGATAGATTGGTCGTGATTGCGTACGTACTAAACAGCGAGGCATTGGCGAGATCTTGGAAAAATTGCCAGTTCCCGCCAATGAAATGACCCGCTTTTTGGTTTGGGACACTCAATTGGTGAAACTCAAGCAGATATCTTCAATACCGCTATCACGACGAGCGACCCTCACCATGAGTCCGCGATCATGGCACCTTTCACTGTAGGATTACGAGACTTTAGAGAGATTATAAAATCGTTTTATCTTATTTCACAGGTACTTATCATAAGCTTTCAGACAGGCCTTTGTTTTGCTAAGAGTTGGTAGAAGGTGACAGTTGGCCGCATGAAGGCCTTTTTCGTTTTTTTTTTCATTGTTTTAACGACGACTAACCATAAATATACTGAATATAAAAGCTTAAATATCAAAGAGGAGCCTGAAATAGAAACGCTGACGAACCACGCGCCGCAACTGCAACCGCGATTTCCCTGAGCTGAGCTGCCCTTCCAAAGTTATTGCATCGCCAAAGGTGTTCAGGCAGTGCGGCAGCTTTTCGCCGAAACCTCTTGTGTCTTTGTTCCGTCAACCTCAACTCACTGGTGAGCCGCGGGGTTGACGAAAAGGTTTGTCTGAGTAAGCGGCGAAACAAATCATTTTCCTTCTCACCCAGTGGTTTATACTCGGAGTGTTTTCTTCAGACCCTAGTGCCTTTTTCAGTTGATATCGCCACAGTCGTCGAGGGGTTCCAAATGAAGATGGAACGAGCCCACCCGCGGCGTTGTCTTTCTACTAGTTGTCTTTCCTGAATCAGTCACTAATCGATCAACATTGGTGGAGCAAAGCAGCTGGAGGCGGGCTCTCCGCCCGTCCTGACAGCGCCCCGTCTGATTCCGACGTTTTCAACTATATCTCAGGCCATTCACATCACACCAACGGATAAGCATGTAGCAGGGCACACCGTTGTTGGGGAATCCCCAACAGGGGGTCGTTTGGTCGCCGGGAGAGGGAGATCGTATTTTGGCTGAGAAAAACTCGCTTTGATAGTTGATTTTTCTTGCTTCACGGACGTTGTAGAGGGTAGTACTTTCTCGTTGTTGGGGGGGGGGAGGGAGGGGTCGTATTTACTTTCTGGCCTTCTAGGAATGGTGGTTGACTTTTTGTGATTTTCCTATTTCATGTGCACTACACCCCCCCCCCCACGGTTGAGAGCTCGCGATGAGGAGGGCAGCAACCCTCAAAAAAAGGGGGGGGGGTCGTACGTACTCGACCAAAATCCCCAACCAATGATGTAGGTTCCCCAAGTGACAATAGAATTAAGCGCTTCGCTCTTCTCGATGAACGATGAAGAAGGTTGGGTCCAGGATTAAGGATTCAAAACAACTTGAATGATTTTGCGATGAAAAATTCTTCACGCCTGCTCGCAGCGAGCTTGCTATAGACCTCCATTTTGTCTCCTGATGAATTCTTAGTACAATGTGTCGATTTGTGTATACTTTGTTTGGTAAGCAAAGTGGTAGGGGAAGATCATTAGGCTGCGTTCATACTTTGCGGCAGCGTCCACCAACACCACCAGCGTTTCGAGCATCCTACAGCGTCAGGGATTGCATAGTGTCCACGAGTGTCTACCAGCGACCCTTAGCGTCCACCAGCGACTAGCAGCGTCTCGAGGGCTAGGGAAGTATAGGTATCGATCTAGCGACCTGCAGCGTCTAACAGCGTCCAACAGCGACCAGCAGCGTCTGGAAGCGGAGAGTATGGGGCGATATGAGGTTAGCAGACAGCTTGTACCCTCCTATCGCCCCATACTCTCAACTGGTTGCTACGTTGATACCTATACTTCCCTAGCTCGTGACGCTGCTGGTCTCTGGTGGATGCTGCCGCAAAGTATGAACGCAGCTTAAGGCTGTTTTGATATTTTTAGTTTTTTTAAAGGTGAGAAGAGAGCACAATACTTTTCAGTTTTTTACATGTCCGAACCCCTTCCCTCTAAGGCCTTCTACTGGTTTCCGTCTTCGTTTCGGAAACATTATGTGGTTCCACGTTAAAGAAAAACGTTCACCATGGCCGAGACTCCACTGATGGTGTGGAACCTACCAATAGCTCAAACACTGTATTGGTTTTGTTACTAAATTGGGTTATTTGTTATCAGGTACTTTCCCAATCACTGTTGTGTCACATAAATCAAAACCATTGCCATGCACGACGCTCTGGCTCCCTAGTTGGCGGCCCGACAAGGCTAATATTTCTTCTGATGGTTGACGAGAGACGTCTTCCCCCTTAACCACCATTGCTCGATGGCTAGACATTGGGAAACTTTGTTAAGATGATAGGTTGGTTGGGGACACTCCTTTTGGGAGCAGGAGTTTATATCAAGGGCACGTCGCACCATTGGTTGAGAACGCTTACAAAGAACTACACCCTTCCTTGGCCCTCGCATCCTTCCCACCATCTTCCTAAATTCACAATTTCCAACATCTCATTGTTTTTCGGTTTTTTTTTGCTGAAGTTTCTCCACTTTAGAACACCAGAGGACTATCGTTGGGGGGGGGGGAGAAGAGATAACATATAGCGCACCTGCAACAGGAAAGAGTCAAAAATCAAAAACACTGTTTTCAAAGATAGTTGTGAACCTCCCCTCCTCTTTCCAGCCACCAACTACGACCCACTTCGCTGGAGAGCCCCAACATCCAACCTGCCCTAACTACACCGCCATTTCAAAGACGTCTCGATAAAGTCAACGAATGTTCATCATTTTTTGTAATTTATGGACTTGCTTCTGTTGTCTATTTTACGATTCGTTGAAAAGGTTAAAACTAAAAACGCAACTCCTCTAGCCCTATTTCTTATGTCAGAACCACACATTTCACGTGAAAGTCATTCCCATGGGACTCCCAAGTCTTTTGTAAGTTGGGCGAAGTCGTTCGTCCTTCTCCTTGGAGGTTTTTAACTTTGAAGGAGCTAGCTAGTACCCTTCTTTTTCTCCGATTCACGTGCTATCACAAGCACTATATTCAGGGTGATAGATTATTGCAAGTTTTTAGACTCGAGGCTAGAGTGCCAAAATAACAGTGGGCGTACATTGTCCTTGTGGGAATCCCATTAGGGGTCGTAACTGCCCGCTGAGTGAGAATGTCGTGCTTGGCTCCGAGTTTGTTTCTTTATTCTTGTTGAATTCTCTTTTTTCTTGCTCACTTCACACTACTCGTAGTCGGCGGCAAAACTGCTACTTCTGATAGTATTAGGTTGTCCGGAAAGTTCTCAGCGTTTTGTGCACCTATTTTTTGTACATTCACTGCTGATTAAAAACTCATTCTGCCTTGCTTCTCAGTAGCAC
>MU918449.1:0-20702 GCA_036418165.1 Cooperia oncophora | reverse complement strand
TACACCCATACATATAGGGGACGTAGCGCTATCATGGCGCAAAATTGCTGGACGCCAAAAATACGCGTCACAGTCGTGATGAAAACCATTGATTAACCCTACAGACGTCAAAAAATAGTTTTGACTTCCTTGGCTTTCTGTATTGGGTTGTGCACACGACACTATTGAAGTTGTTTTGTGCTTTGTTACCCAAAGCTTCCCATTTATCAACATATAAATATGTGAGTGACAACAACGATGAAGCGTGTTGAAAGAAGAGGGAAAGTCTCCCGAACGCACTCAAAAAAGTCGGTGCAGCCGGAAGAGTACAATTGCTCTCTCTCGGTAGAGGGGACGACATCTCTGTTGAACGATTAGTTGATAGTAATCGGGGACGGTTCTGAATACTTGCTTATGTTTCCAGCGGCTAACCAGACGCATGCCATGCATGAAAAGAGCTGGTCTGCATTAAACTGATGGCACGACTGCCCCGGGTCAATCGAATCATGGATACATCCTCGCAGTTACGAAAACGTGCGACTCCTCTCGCACTGCCGAACAAATGGTCATCTGCAACCCAAGAAAGTCATAAAAATTTTTTAGCCTAAAACCTAACCTAAACTCAAACCTCTAGGGGTAATCAATAGCCCTGATCATGAGTCCGACACTTTTTTTGGCGCCAGCGCCATCTGGGGTCAGCATAGCTCCGAACAGCTGGTCTGTGAATACTAACGAATTCGAAAGAAAAAGCAGTTTTGCTCCACAAAAATAGGATTGTTCAGTTTATCGTGAATGTTTTCGTTAGGACAAAGTATTTAGACAAACATGGACCCAAAAAATGAAAAATTGTAGAAAAGCAAAATTTTTTCTCGGGGTATCCAAACCATCGACCTATTTCTACATTTCACGAGCGCTTAGCGAAAATGAACTTATTTCTGATCCTCGTATGTCCCCCTACAATATTCAAAAAACCGTTTTTTCGAAGCGCACTGAACGGTCTCTCTTGTCAGAATCCAGTCGTTGGACCACTACAATTCCTAATTGGATCACTATCCAAACCAAACTCGTTCCAGACATTGCGGTAGTCCAACAAATAGCGGTGGGGCGCTGTCAGTCGCAGCCACGCGACTGTGTCTCGCGAGCTGCAAGATATTAACGTAGCCTCTGAAGCTTAGAATGCTGGTTCCAATGCTTTACTTTGAAGTTAGTGACAGCGTTTAGTTACCATTAGCCCAGTGTCTAGTATGAGTTGGGATACTGTTGTATGAACGTGTAGCCTTCCGAGATTGTTATAGACGCTTTATTAGACTAACGTTTCGGCGAAAATCGCCTTCTTCGGAGTCCTGTAAAGTCGAAAGCACATTATCGAGACACTTCACCCAAAAACCAACATCACTTACAAAAGAAAGTCAAGGGTAGGGAATCAGGGAACGAAATCGTAATCCCGATGCTACGCACTCCATCCCGTTTTCGAGGCACCCACGCTCTTGTCCGCAAAAGACATCAGAAGAATGACCTCAAACTCCCCGCTTTCTGTGGCACAGATCCATGCCGCGATGAATCTACCGGTCTCAAAAATGACAATATGGCTCTATTCGATCAAGTGAGCACATCATTACTCAAAAGAGCACCGTATTTTGCCACCAGAAAGTCCCTGTCTGACTGCCAGGTCATTTTGGTGCTCTATCACCCAGCTGGCAAGACTGAACTTTGCGCGTGCAAAATGGCGACGTCGTGGGACAAGGTGCAGTTTCTTGAGATATTTGTAAAATCAGAAAGGCAACATCTTATGCGCATTTCTTTCTTAGGTTATCTTCCATTTCGCGCTCGAGTCACTGATAAGAACAAGATCAATCTTAGACGTCCAATATCGAATACAAACTATCAATTTGAAAGCGCCTCTGCAGCGATCCCGTTGGTGTCTCCCGGAGTGCGAATCCTTCTGGAAGCTTAGAATAACCTTGCACTGAGCTGAATCTTCTAATTAATTCTCCGGCATACGTAGACTTATGTAGGTATTACCTACTGAGTGGAGCGCCGTCACATCCTTGAGTGGTAGTTGGTTTGCTCGTATAGAAAGCAGTATGAGAGATTTGTGATAAGACGCTTCAGCCCTTATAGACACAATGCCGAAGCGTGTTATATGAACGTGAGGAATACCAAGGATGCTTGAAGTCCTCAACCTCTTGCTTTTCTGAGTCGGCCACGGCACGCAGGATCCAGTATGCAGCAGAGACACACCGCCGCCGTGCAAAGTGTTCAAATCCTACGCTAGACAATAGGGCCCAAACGCAATGGTAATCTAAAGTGAGCTGATTTGGCCGGCGTGTTGTCTGCCCTGACTGCAACCCAACCGAAAATCCGTGAGGAAGCATTGTCTCGACCGAACTCTAACATGAACAGTGGGCAGTACAACAGCGTGCGAGACTTGAAGGAGGCAATAGTTGCTGCATGGGAGGAAATCGACGAAGGCACCATGACAAATCTTGTCCACAGCATGCCAGACAGAATGTTCGAAGTAGTAGTGAACACTGGAGTGAAGAACCATTCTCTTTTCCCGGACCTACCATTTGTTTTTTGTCAAGTGTCGCACTACACCGTTTTTTCTTAAGAAACTTGTCAAACAATAATAGATTGTTCAGTAATCCCACATACGTGCTTTAGAAGTAGTGTATTCCATGTTCTTCCGCTTATAGGAATTTCAACAATAACGTCCATACACTCGCAAAATTCAAAGGCAATGTGCAGGACACGCAACAGCCCAACAAATTTCAGGGTCCCACATACTTTTGCGTTTACGCACTGTATAGCCTAGTGATTAGGAGCACATCTTCCTTTCACTGAGTTATTAAGTACCTCATGGAAACAGACTGAAAAGTGTGAACTAGAGCTTTCTACGCAACAACTGGGAAACCTATGAGCATGGCCTAACAAAAGGTTCTTCCAGGCACGGCGCGTCCCGAGAAATATTTTTTGGAATACGACATGCCCCGCATAAGAGTCCGTCTAGCGGTATCAGGACCAGGTCAGTGGCGACGTCGCCTACTAGGTACGGAGTATGGCGAACGCAATGGAAAAAATAATCAGTTGCGGAAATTGTTCTCGGGCTACCCTCCCCCCCCCTTGCGACTCCCCCTCATTGCCTTCTCGGGGATCCCCAACGTACGACGGATTCAGGTCACGGAGCAGATTTTCGGCACGGATTTCGCATGGTGCAATAGACTCTCCCGGAAAAGAGTGTCAAGTTCACGTTCGCCCTGAGCGATTCCAGCAGTGAAAGGAACAAGCAATAGATGTTTTGTAGTTCTATTCCCCACGTGCTTTGGTGATTGCCAACGTGTTCGTATATCTTTGAGCCTTCTGTCCAAACAAAAACGTGTTCGAAAAAGTCCCGAAAGATGTCCGTCTAGCTGTATCAGAACTAGGTCAGTGGCGACGTCGCTTACTAGGTACAGAGTATGGCGAAAGCAATGGAAAAATAATCAGTTGACAAATATTAGGTCCCACTGGGGTAGCTGTACAGTTTGTCTTCAAGGAAGCTCATCCTTTATATTAAAGACGAGTTGACGTAAGCACAGCAACGAACGCTTCGTCTTTAGTGGACATGATCTGATAAATTGCCTTTGTCAAGTATTTCTACAGAGATATCGAGGTGGATAACCTCGAAAAGTGCGGTTGGGTGCCGCCGACCAACATGACCTGAGAGTACATACAGTCGTGATCCCTCAGACTGGCCATCCGTAATTGCGTACTTCACTGGGACGCGACGGCGGCTGCAGTAGGAGTGGCGATCGATGCTGCATGATCACCTGATTTCAGCGATTAATTTTTCTATTTTGCCTGTTATTCTGCTAACTAGAAGGAAAAGTGAGTTCATATTATTTACTCTAATTTGAGGTTTTATTGTATATTTTGCTTTCAGTCGCTATTTGACTGCAGTGACGGTGTTTTTACCCACTTTTTGATTTTGTTTAGGTTTTTTTTTGTACTAATGAGGACACATAACGACACTGCCATGGAGAACAGTCCAACATTCAAAGCACAAACAAAAAAACCTAAACAAAATCAAAAAGTGGGTAAAAACACCGTCACTGCAGTCAAATAGCGACTGAAAGCAAAATATACAATAAAACCTCAAATTAGAGTAAATAATATGAACTCACTTTTCCTTCTAGTTAGCAGAATAACAGGCAAAATAGAAAAATTAATCGCTGAAATCAGGTGATCATGCAGCATCGATCGCCACTCCTACTGCAGCCGCCGTCGCGTCCCTGAAGTGACGCAATTTACGGTTATGCGCCAGTCTGAGGATCCGACTGTAAATATCTGTCGTAAATGCGGTCTGTCGGTTATGTTTGTCCTACGGTTGTGTATTGGGTTGGCACATAAGTAATGGCGTTTTCTCCAATTGAAAATTTTATTCAAAAAGTGAAATGTTTTGCAAGCAGTCTTGATATCATCTGATGACGAATATCGGCGTAGTTATTAAAGAATATCAAAACAGCTTCGGTTGAGGGATATTTTGTGAATTTTTTAGTCGTTGAAGTTGAAAGTGAAGTCGGCGAAAATTAGCACCTTCGACAACTGCCTCTATTTACGTCTACTCGAAGTGCTAAAATCGCTTAAGCTGCTCCATACATTTGGAAAAGGTTGAGCTAGAAGTAGTCAGCAAGGGAATCTCAATAGGACGCTTCAGAACTAATTTCAAGAATTTCGAGTGTCTAGTGTTCCTCCACCTCGCCGATAATTGGGCAGAGCTTACGTCTGTTCACCTGAAATTTTTAGTCTGCTAATAGTTCGAATCTTTCGCTGATATTTTTTGCATGTTCTGATAGAAGATTTCGTGCTCCATAACAATGCAATGAAAATCTGTTCTTCAGAGCTGTTTACTTTCTGTTAATTTTCAGCTTGGTTATATCATTACGGAAGTTGAGTCTTGTAGAAATTCAATTAATTTCAGGTGGAGCAGACGTTGCTTGAAGCGCTGCCCAATACTCGCGAGATGAGGTGACAACTTCCGAAGTTCTGAAATTAGTGTCTGAAGGCGTCCTATTGAGATCCTTGCTAGAGGACTTTCTAGCCTCAACCTTCTCAAATGTATGGAGCAGCTTCAGCGATTTTAGCACCTACCATTAGAGTAGAGGTAAACAGGCAGTTGTCGAAAGTGCTAATTTTCGCCGACTTCACTTTCACTTCAGGCGACTATAAAAATTCACAAAAATCATTCTCTCAACCGAAGCTGTTTTGATATTCTTATACTACGAGAAGTTTCCTATCAGATAATATCAAGATTGCTTGCAAAACATTTCACTTTTGAAACAAAATTTTCGATTTGAAGAAAACGCCAAAAACGCCATTACTTATGAGACAACCCAATAGCAACGGAATCGTCCGCTGCAGCTGGTGGCGGTTATTTTTTACAGCAGCTCACAGAAAAACTTATCCATCCGTTTATTATATTGACGCTGACGACTGCGCAAATCATTTGAACCACATAAACACAGGGAGAATATGCCTTATCTTAGTTCTTTTAAATCTGTTTATTTTCTGAATTTGCCTTTGTGGAACCGCCAAACAGTTGTGTGTTATATCAAGATAAACATCATTAGATTTTCAATAATTGATGAATCCCGCTAAATGTTGCGGTGTACGCCGTAGTAAATCATTTACTCCAGTCGCAAAGCTATCGGCTAGCAAATGCACGTAAGTGAGCTGGTGCGTCATTCGCCGCGCGATCGCAGTGCGCTGGCCCCGGACGGATTTCTGTTGCACGTCTCCCGGGGAGAAGGGAGAATGTCGAATACGCTTCGCGCCGCACTATATTCATACAGAGGTGCGTCAGAAGGGTAAAGATGCAATTGACGAAAATAAGATCAATCGCTCAGTCGCAAAGCTTATCGGCTGAGCAAATGCACATAAGCTGAGCTGCTGGTATGCCTCGTCTCGTGTTATCCTTAAGCAGCTGCGAGCGCGCCGCGTGCCGCGGGCGCTGCCGCCGGTACGAACCCCCGCCCCGCAACCTCCCCTCACTCCCCGCCACTTATTGTTTGCATCGTCTCAGGAGCGGGAGAATTCGTCGATTTTGTCAAAACTTTTTGCATCTACTTACCTGTCATGCTAAGCCATCACAATCAGGCCTTTGGTTCCTGACCGACTGTTTTTTTTCATGGGCAGAATTCCGCCGTGGAAAAGATTTGGCTCCAGGGGTAGCTTCGACCCGCTGAACACGAATATCGCATCCGCTTGACCCGAAACCTCCTGGCGCCCGCGCCACGGGCGCCGGCGCCAAAATACTCGAAATCACCAAATTCGCTGAAAACTTGCTCCTAGGGGTAGTTTGACCCCCTGATCACGAATACCACTTCCCATATTGCATGGAGATCTTACGATACAAGGGGGGGACGATTTTTTGAAAATCCCGCGCTGCGCCAGCTTTCACACGCAAGCTCGTGGGAAACGGGATTTTCCACGCAATTGTGTGGGAATTGAGTGTTTCTTGGTGCCGTCTTCAAAACTGACCTATTAACTTGGGAATCCCTTTGCTCCTCATTTAGCTATTCCACAAATAAGAGCGAATACTATTTCTCATGCAAGATGAATGTGAAATTCGTGTTCACATGGTCAGTTTATCCTAGTTGACAAACTTTCAGCCAGTTTAGTGATTCAGAGTATTTTGGCGCCGGCGCCCGTGGCGCGGGCGCCAGGAGGTTTCGGGTCAAGCGGATGCGATATTCGTGTTCAGCGGGTCGAACTACCCCTGGGAGCAAGTTTTCAGCGAATTTGGTGATTTCGAGTATTTTGGCGCCGGGCGGGCCCGTGCGCAGGGCGGAGTTCGGGTTTAAGCGGCATGTGTGCTGTATCGTGTTCAGCGGGTCGAACTACCCCTGGAGCCAACTTTTCAGCGAATTCTGCCCACGAAGAAAAAAGTCGGTCAGGAACCGGGCGGATTTCGGATGACTGGGGCAGTAAAGGGTAAATAGTGCCAAACTTTTCAACATCAATGCGATTCACAGCCGTAGATTGACTTGGATCAGCACGGCAGCAGCGAAAGGCTTATCACACAGCATACTGAGAATCTCACTGTCACCTAATAAGACGACGTGTTCCGCGCCCACTTACCTAACTCGAGCTCCCACTTATACTCTGAGATACCTGGGATACAGATTCTGGGATACAGAAGTTCAATGCTTGATAGCCACAGGTGATGGATGAAGGCGAGGCACCCGTGAGGGTTACTACATCGCAACAGGTGATAGACCCATGTTTGAGGAAGCTGCTAAGCAACGAAGTATTACAAAGGATGCTGAAAACAAAATAGGGGCTTTTGAGTTCCGTTTGAGGCTCTCGAGTTCTCATGCAATAAATACGATGGGCGCCTGTCTGTGTTATTCAACTTCAGGCACTCAGAAGCTCTGGGACGGCACAATACTATTGTAAGATATCATGCAAAGATCGATCTGTCTGAGGCAGATCTCCCAAATTGCCACAATTCTCAGTTATAGTATGGGAGCACATGGCAAAATTCGGATTGAGTACAAGTTCCAGTTTTGAAAGATGTATTTCTAAAGAAAAACCAATCTGAATAGGTAAAACGTATCGGCGGTTACAGTCTGGGGCCAGCATTGTCTGACAAGAAGCTTGGCGGCCTTTAAGTAGTGCCGCTCTTAGAAATGGTAGTCTGTAGTCAAATATTGTACGTGCAACGACGATGACATCTCAAAGAGCAGAGAGACCGTTGCGGAGAGCATGGAGAGCGCAGAAAGTGTGATTTGTGCATGGACGGAGGTGGGGGAGTGCGTTTAAGTCGTCTTCTGTGAGCAACCAGTTAAGCTGCTCACAGGAGACGATTTGGGAGGAACCGGTATGAGCTTCAGACGAAGAAGACACAATCCATAATAAGGGCACATCATCGCGTCGTGCAAAGTTTCCTAATTCTTTTCTCATAAACTGCGTCCGCTATCCGCCTCCTCCCCCCAACAACCTCGATTCTTCCAAAATTTTGCGGAGGAGTGGGTGTGGTGTGGACGCCGCCGATCCACTCCCCATCAACGATAACTAGCGCAGTATTAAGGATGTGGGTATAGAACAAGTGCGAAGAACAGCGATCGGAAAAATATTATCGAGACCATATAGGACTCCACTGCCCCAGCCGCCAAATAGAACCCCGCTGTGCTCTACACAAAGGTGACGTGCTCCATCTGCAATAATATTAATACAAAATATTAAATAAAATAAATAAATAAAATAATGATATTAGTACAAATCTGCACTATCGTATCTGCCTACAGTAACTTCTTTGAGGACCAGTCGGTAGCTAAAGTTCGTCCTTTTTAAAGCCGGCAAATTTGACAAAAGTTCTTCTGGACCCGGAATTCGTTCCAACTTCACTTCAATTTTTAGTGGTAATTACCCCATTTTTAACTGATACTCCGAATGCTTAATTTACCTCGTTTTTTTTTCCAGGTACCCGTGTTGAACTTCGCTGCTTTATCCAAGGTATCATTCGAATTTCTTTCTGATGGCGTCCTTCCAACTTCTCTGAGACTCATCGTGGTGGCTTACCTACCGCTTCTACTTCGAAGTGCAAGCTTTCGTTATCGGATGAACCTCGTGCCTTCTAATAACAAGGTCGTACTATAGCAATTTTTGCTCTCCTCTACCTTCACTTTTGCAGAGGCTATGTGCATTACCACCCTGACGTCGTTTCTACTTTTCCCAGTCGAGTTCAGCAGCAGACGTATCTTATTAGTATCCTCATTTCAATAGCGTGGAAGTGTTATGGTACTTGCAATGGCCACCATTCGCTGCCGCAGAGCATCGCACACTTCACCACGGCTCGGGACACTTCGCCCTTCATGTGGAGCACCGCCGCTTGTTCCCTCACGTTCGGCTGGAGGCCCTTCTTAGCCAGTACTTTCTGCTATTTCTACACTTTTCCCTTGTTCTCTTCCTCCCTCTCTTCCCTAAATACCGAATTTACTAGGGTTTTTTTACCGAATGGTTCACGCTACCACCTGCTACGGCTAGATTGCTTCCTAGGTAGCATAGTTCCTCTGTCCTTTAGATGATGTAGCCGTGACGCTCTCGCGACAGGTTTGACGTTTTCCGCGGAACAACAGCTCATTTTTCCCTCACGTTCGGCTGGCCCTTCTTAGCCAGTACTTTCTGCCATTTCTACACGTTTCCCTTGTTCTTCTCTGGTGTCTGCTATCAAGGCAATGGCGTCGGCGAAGAGTACGGATATGAGTTTATTTGCCATGACGTAAATATAAATAGTTCCACCTATCAACCTCGTAAGGCACAAAACAAGTTGAGAACTTACATCTAACATGCCGAGTGCAAGAAGAGAGAAGCTGGAGAAGTCAGCTCATTTCCTTCTAACAATTCCAAAGAATGTAGAACCACTTCTCACCAAGTAATGAACGGTTTCAGCATAGGAGCATCTCAGCAAAGCTCCTTCTGATGTTGCACTTTACCATAGTGAAACAGATCGAGTATAGTGTCTTTGAAGTTTACGCCCATCCTGCCCTACCACGTTACAAGCACATGCTGCGCAAGTCAACAAAAAGCGCGTGAACACAGCAGTGCTCGATTTTTGATCAGCTTCACGACTGCAAACAACGCACACCCGCAACATCGCACACATCCCCACGTCAACATAGCCAAATTTAATGAGCAAATTCGCATTTTGATGGTGGCCCTGCCCCATAACGCTCTTTGACGTATTACATAACTGGGCAACAATGAGATCAAGACATGTCTCCATTGTACAGCACAGCGGCCTGAGGAGGTGGGGGTAAAGGAGTCGTACTTATCCGCTGAAAAGAGTGTTGGGCATTTCTTCCCCGGTACACCACTCATATAAATTTGGCCCAGATTCGATGGAAGTTGACCCCGTGGGCATAGTTTCGTCTCCTGCTTGTGGCCTGCTCCCTGAACATGAGTATCACGTTCGTTGGCATGAGACCCCCTGGCATTTGCGTCACAAGTATATTCACCAAAACGCCATGCAGCAGTAAATGCGCTGAAAACTTGACCGTTGGAGAAGTTTGACTCCTTGAGCACAAATATCGCATTTGCGTGGTGCATGCGGTTTTAGCGCCGAGACCAAATCTGGCGGCTCTTATGGTAGGGCCGGGCGTTTTCGCTTCACAAGTATGCAAATGACATGTTCAGGGAATACCCCTGGGGCATAGTAGTTTTGACAAGACAGGCGGGGTGCAGCATTATGGGGAGAACCCCAGCAGGTGATCATATTTGAATCCGGGGTAGGTTGTATGTGGCCTAGGAGTTTGCTCGAGTCACAGCAATTTTTTCGCCATTTTTATTTTTACTTCCTAATGTTTCGCCGTCTTTCCCGTTTCATGTGGGCTATGTAATCTCGCTCGACGGCTGCTCTTTGAGAAGAAACATATGCAAAGCTGGGTAAATTGGTAGAGGTTTGGAAGGATTTGGGAAGATAGCGTGTAGCATGGGGAATGTGGATCGTACTAGTACACTGCCATTTCACTTCCTAAGCTGCTGTACCATGCGTTCAGAAGCGCAGTGGATACCTCGTGGCCTATCACATCGCACATTCAGATGGTTTTAGGAATCTAAGTATAGCGCATTGGACATCTATACATGTCACACGCGTGATCCCCTTTACGCTCCTTTACTTACGGATAATTATCTTGCATGCTCCCTCAATACGTGATCATTTTTTCTGAAGAGTCTGTCCATACAATCTAGTGTTTCCAATTTTTTTGTTCGCTTTCCACAGTGTTAGTGTACAGTACAGGGAGTCTCCAGCTTCGGATTCCGAAAAAACAGTTCCGAATACTCAGGGCATCCGAGGCACACAGGGCACATCTTTCGTTTGAGATTTTAGTCGAGTCCGTACGACCCCTCCCTTTTTTGGGGTTGGTACGAACCCCCCCCCTCCGGCCCTCTGTCCCTCCTCATCGAATCGAGCCGTCGAGCGGGAGGGGGGGGTAAATAGCACATGTGAAACAGGAAAAGCCGCGAGACAATACGACCCCCCCTTTTACCAATTCTCAGATTTTCCCCAACTTCCTGCCACGTTTTCCAAAATTCCCGATCCCTATTTTGTGGGTGCTGTGGGGTTAATTTAACCCTTTTACGCCGAACACTCGGTGGTTCAGTGGAATAATATAAGCGAGAGCGAGAGATAGCGCAAGACTCCGATGAATGCAGAAGGACCAGAGCCAGCTGACTATATGAATATGCCTTACTACAACTCTGTGCCCCGCCCCCACAGCTGGGGTCGAACGGAACATCATCGGAGACGATGTTACCCTACTTCTTCCCAAAAAGTTTGCTGTCGAGCGGGGGGGGGGGAGGTGTTTACTACGCAAGTTGATCTTTTCCAGAATCAATTCCGCTGAGGAGAATCACGAAAAGTCAACCACCACTCTTAGAAGGCCAAAAAGTAAATACGACCCCCCTCCCAACAATGAGCAAGTACGACCCCCCCTTACAACGTCCGTGAAGCGAGAAAAATCAACTATCAAAATAAATTTTTCTCAGCCCAAATACGACCCCCTCTCCTGGCGGCCAAATACGACCCCCCCTGTTGGGGATTCCCCAACAACGATGTGCCCTGGAGGTACAGCATTAAGGCAGCAAAAGAGGCATTGCCAACGGGTGACGGCGGCATTCGCGCCAGGACTTGGTTTGGTAGCGCCTGTTCCAGTATGTCGAACCAACTAGCTAGGGAATCAAAGGCTGGAAATCAAATCTGGGGTGTGATGAGCTTTTACAGATGGCGCACGATGGGAAGCATCGGCAGCAGAGTTAAGGTGGCGCGCTCAGGCACTTACGTATTTGGGGTGAGGGACCACTCGGGCGGATAGTCTAGCACAGTGGACATAGTCCATAAGTCTGAACCTTGTTCTAGGAATGGGCACTGATACGCTGCCGTTGGTCTTCCTTCCCAGAACTACGTTAGCGCCCACTCCTATCTTTTTCCCTGCTCGACCACGCACTTTCCATGCATGAGATGGTGCTTACTGAGTTTGACTGATACGAATGAGGACGAACATCAGCTGAAAATAGTGACCTTGTCTCGTCTACTGAAGTCATTGGTCAAGTTCTGGGGCGATTTGTGCTTTTTTATTTATTTGTACAGCGTGGTTTCAATGATTCATGGGTCGCAATTCTTTTTCATGAGCAGGCGGTCGAGACTTCATTTTATAAGGAAAGAAGTAGTCAGTAGGAGTTGCTAGACTTCTTGCCAAATTTGATCTTTTCCAAATCAATTCCGCTGCGGTTTTTGGCGCGAAGCAGGGCGCGAAAGGGTCAGACGTGTGAGCAGGTCCCATTCATTGTTTTATTGG
Organism: Cooperia oncophora; assembly: GCA_036418165.1. NCBI lineage: Eukaryota > Metazoa > Nematoda > Chromadorea > Rhabditida > Trichostrongylidae > Cooperia > Cooperia oncophora. The sequence goes on along the minus strand of MU918449.1, from coordinate 8,385 downwards.
CTGGTGCGTGAAGGGTGCCCTCTTGCTAATGATGTTTTCTTTCTTCATTGTCGGCCTTGCGCATGAGTTCGGACCTGAATCACTCATTCTCCTACCTGGATTATCTTTAGTGTTTATCTTATATGTTCAGAATGTCTGACCGTCTTCCTGACATCCATACCAAGTTGGAGCAAAATGACGACGTCGATAAGACCGGAGCATCACTTATACGGACAAATTTTGATGATTATTCAATGTATGAAGTGGACGAGAAGCAGCATAACACAACATGTCCACCGGATCTGCTCGGCTTTGATGTGGTAAACGATAGATTTTAGTCCTTTTGGTTTGGTCGAGTTCCGCGTCCAAGTTTTGCTTCCAGTGGTGTCTCAGTAGTGCTGGCCATAGTTTTCTGGCTATTCACTAAAAGGTGACCACCTACTTCCTGAGATAAATGCATGTTCTGATTCTGGCGTCATGCCTCAGGGGCCGATCTGCAATATTACGTCAGTTCTATGGAACCCTGCAATTGGGGCTAAGTTTGGACTCCAGAAATTCCGGCACCGAGCCCATTTTTAAATTGCCTAAATCACCAAATCCGCTAAAAACTTGTACATAGGGACATCCTGATTACGAATATGACATTCACTCTTGTCGCTGGCGCCAAGAGAGGACACTACGATTACCTCCTGGGCTCAGCCTTAGCAGAGCGCAGATAATCGTAGTGTCATCCATTAGCGCCAGCGACAAGAGTGAATGTCATATTCGTAATCAGGATGTTAAACTACCCCTATATACAAGTTTTTAGCGGATTTGGTGACTTAGGCAATTTAAAAATGAGCTCGGTGCCGAAATTCTGGATTCCAAACGGCATTAGCCCCTGCAATTTGGGCAATTTTCGAAAGTGAGTGGTCTGGTGTGAAAAACCTACCGAGCAGCCATCGTTGTTCTTAACGCAATGCGGGTTGAATTTCGTCGACAAGGAGGGGCGTGTTTGATACCGTGAGGGGTTTTTCTGTGGTGTTTTTTCTTGTTTTATTTTTTCTGTTTTCTAGTCCTTTTCCGGCCTAACACCTATACCACCCGTTTGACGGGAGAATTGTTGGAAATTTTGGAAAGATGGTTGTAGGTTGCGAGGGGGGTCATGCTGGAGGTGTGACATTTGGGGAGAGTGGATATGTTTCTGACCATAGTTTTTCACCCATCCAAATACTGTGTCCTGCTCCTGAGTCGCACAAAGCCCTGACGCCAAAGTTAGTATTAATAGTCAGGAAATCATGGAGCCTCCACCTCCAGTCCCTGTGGGACGTGTATTGCAGGCTGGAGTATGCCGTAGTGAAGTTGTCGGAGTTGCTTTGACTGATAACTCGCTGGCTAATGCCGTCTGTACGCTCACTTTTGGCTGCGAGCTCGCTTATGAAGAGCTCAGACCACCAAATCCGCTGAAAACTCTTATACGTGGGTAACTCAACGATCTGCTTTCGAATATGACACTCATTCTTGGCGCTGGCGGTAATGGAGGACACTACGATTATCTTCTGGATTCTGCCTCAGCAATTCGCAGAACAGCAGTGTACTTCATTAGCGCCAACGCCGAGAATGAGTGTCATATTCGTAAACGGGATGTTAAATTACCCATAAGGCATGTCAGGAGTCTATCGCGAAAGCAAGTGCTCAGAAAAAAAGCCCAGTCTAGAAGGTTCGATCAAGAGCAGTCCCAGGCGACGCCGGCCGTGAATGTTTTGCTTCAGCACCAGGCGTAACTGGCGTCTGGGGAGAAAGTGTGATGAAAATTAGTGCCAAGTCCAACACACATTAGCAGCTCATCCTATCCCTTCTTTTACCCCATGTGCAGGATACTAATTGTGAGTGCAAGACTAGGTCCAGAAAATATGACCTGGTCCTCATCTTTCTGTTTCTTACTTGTTAGCTGAGTATTGCATTGCTGACTCAGTTGTTTATTTTCAGAACCTTCTTCGAAACTTATCAGCGCAAGATGCGTACTTGCGGGAGCAATTGAACAGCTGCGTCAAATCCGCCTTGGCCTCACAAGATCCCTGCACATTGGCTGACGACGAGCGTGAGGAGTTACTCCGGCAAAAGCGAAAGGTGCCGTGCTGTGCTTGTTGCTTTAATGATTCATTTCCTCATTCGAATCCGAAACCTTTTTATTGCTTGTGTTAGGTAGAGGAGCACGCTTTGTAGCTCTTTGTTGGATGCTCTGATATACCGTGTGCTGATCGATATCTATGCAGGGATAAAAATAGTTTGGAGGGGGAGGGTTAACTTCGCTCGCCCGCATTTCAAATTGAGGCCTGTGGGCTGGAGGCGAATAGGATCGGTATCCTACAAAATCCCATTGTTCAAAATGTATTGCTATACCGTAGCGAGTCGACGGAAGGCCGCGTTCATAGCTTGCGTTCGTGAAGAAATGCGGAAAATGCAGAAGTGTGGAAAGTGCAGAAGTGCGGAAGCTGCAGAAAAGCAATAGATACTTTCTGCAGATTCCGCACTTCTGCATTTTCCGCATTTCTGCATATCTTCACAAACGCAAGCTATGAACGCGGCCGAAGACGCATCGAAAAGGCTTTGATGAGTGTCGATAGCAAAAGTCGGCGAACCAAGATGCCAAATTCGGCGCAATCGCATAAAACGGTTGGGTGGATATCGACTGATAGAATCGGCAATCGTCTACGCACTTTATTGGTGCCCTGCTTCGTCCCATTTTATACATATCTATTTCTTTTCGCTCCTGCTCGGATTCGTCCACGCGCTTCGCCGTTTCCCCCTTCCAAAATGTATCCAACAGTTTTGGCCGATGAGCTGATTTCGCCAAGGTCATCAGGTCACTGTGAACAATGCCAGGCCGTGTCAGCGCGGCTGTATGCTTTGCGTGACTAGGCTGCCGCGACTGTGTCATCATGTGTGCTCTGCTAACCCTGCCACTTGGCTAGGTTGACCCTTTGGAGTTATTCGAGACTTGGCAAATAAGTTTTTGAAAGTGCGTGCCAATGAACGCTTCGGGATATTTTATTAGTATTGGATAAATCGTTTTTTCCGGACGAGATAAGGGGTGAAGCAAAATGTCTTTCATCTCAGGAAGATGCGTACAAGACAGCGCTGTGTGAGTCGCACAGTCGTACCCAGACATGCAGCTACGGTAAAGATTGTCGTTTCGCTCATGGTGTCGATGAGCTTCGTCTTCCTGCTCAGGTAATGATTTCTGCAATTATGATCAAGGACAGGATTATACTTGTTTTAGCCTCGCGGTCGTAGTCATTCCATACAAATCATTACTTTGTGACAAATTTTCGAATACTGGATACTGTAAATATGGAGCTAGGTTTGTTGTTTCCGCGACTCAAGGCTCGTTTATCTTCGAGGTTAATGGCTCTGTTAGTGTGCGTACTCTGCAGTGGTATCGTTCTTATCAGAATAGTTAAGGTGTCAATTTATCCACAAAATTACTAATCCTGCTATCCTCGCGCAGCAAATGCTAGCACGTGAAAACGCTCTGAGGGTAGGCTCTCTCTTTCTGGCCTCTTGGTTGATCTGAAGAAGTTAGGGTTTCCACAGGCGCAGGCAGTTTTTAATCCTCAACACACACTGGATTCCTCTTGCTATCCTCAAGGCAGACGTTTGGTTGATATGAATGTCAGGTAAGTAAGTTCTTCTCATTTCCACCCAGGTCGTTTGATGGATTTAATCATATTCAAGCATGCCGATCGATATGATCAATCATCGCAGCGATGTGGATCGTGCTTTTGCTCGTACAGCAGGCAGCCAAAACGTAGCAAGTATAGCAAGAACTATTGAAAATCGTCACGCCTACCTCTCAGTAGCATGCAGTGGTTCAACAATAGCGTTCGTCGTCTTTGAGGTATGTTTGAGAAGCGACACGCTGCTATGTTCCTCGCAGGGGGAGGGGGGATCTGTGATTTTTTTTCCTTATGCTCCAGTTTTCGAAGATAGATTGGGTGATCCACTTCATCACTGCGAACTCGGAATCGTAGCGTAGATTGTAGTACAGCGTCACCCACCCTCAAAATTCGCTGTTACCGTGACCTCACGTTGCAGCCAGGCCCTACCAATTCTGGAACATTGCCTCAGAAAAACTCATTGATTTGCACTAATTTGTTTAGAATCTAAATTATTATGATTTGCTTTCAGTTCCTATGACTATTCAGTAGAAAGAACAAGTAATGTAGTGCTTCGTTGAAATTTTTGAGGATAAGAGGTTTTAATAGATAATTAGGGTTTCCCACTGAAACGGAATTGAACTGGGTAGTGTGCTCGAAAAGAAAGGAAGGAACGAATCTCATAGCGACAATTCCTGTACTGAATTTGTCGGTTCAATTTATTCTCAAGTTTATCTAGGTTAGGATTGTTTCGCCCCAGATGCGCCGTAATGCGTCAGAAATATGGCTGTGCTCCTTGATTCTCCCAATCATGCGCTTTTATGTTTTCATGTACTTATTGCAGCTACACTTCACTACTGGTGAAATAAGTCTTTTTGAGAAATAAAGGGAATTAGTGAAGCCAGACAGAAGTACCAGTGCTCCATTTGGTTCTGTGCCATTGTTTAGGAAATTAAGTCTCGGAAATCTCTCTTTACATGATATAGTCAACTTTTCCAGACAATGTCATATTCAATGTTGCCCGAAACATATAGGCTTGAACTAGTTTCGCAACTACTGCATAACGGGCGGAGTGACAGAGGCCGCTGTCGGTCCAGTCGTTGTGAGGCTACTGCTGTTGCCATCGCAGAGGGGAAAGGCCAGTCGTTAAAAAATACGTAGAAGGTTCGAATGGCTCCACAGAAAAGCTGCCACTGGACGGCTTTAGTGAAAGGTCAACCATAATCACTTATCGTATCTGTTAGGCCACTCAAAGTCACGTTGAACCATTTAATATTATTGGCTACATTTAAGCATTTTTTAGTTCTGGTTTACCATGATTATTTCACCTCTTTCCCTCATTCAGAACGACAATTTCACCACAACAGCATCACTTCCACATCTGAGGGGCACTGCTTTTTGGCTTCAACTTTTCACGTTCATTGCGACTTCAACAGGATCGAGGGAGAAGTGTATTTGGGAAACGGCGTATTCTGCTCTCATACGCCGATTGAAGACAAGTCCTTACTGGGTTCAGCGTTATTCGCAGCAGGTGTTCTACGAGTAAGATTTGTGGGTATAAATCACTGCATAAGCAAAAACCTCGTTCAATCATTCATTCATTATGTCTAGGCGGTCAGCCATACTCTGAAGTTTAAATTTCAATGCTAAAGTCATATTCTACTCTGTAAATATTTATTACACAAAAGGTGTGACAATACATTTCGCAATTTCTACATATTGTGACCGTGATGTAGCACGTGTCGCTGTTCAAATTGCTCTTAGTTGTTTTCTTTTTTTCAAACAGTTTGCTGTAGTTTACACTTTATTCCTGGTGAATACGTGCCTGCTTATGTTGACGCTTGTAAATCTAGCTAGCTAGTTTTACTAGAGTATGACTCTGTGTATATGATTAAATGGTCCATATTGTACACTATTGCTTGCTAAGTTGATTTATAAAACATTTCATATTACACGGTTGTTGGTTAGGATATTCTTTTGAAGCATCAGCCATCTTTTCGTTTTCTTGTCACAAATACAAGCTGTACTTCTCATGCAGTGAACGGAAAGCTTGAGCTTCTCAGCAATATTTCATGTTGAGCGACATAATCCTGAAATTTGGCTGTACTCAGAAGTTAGTCATGATTTTTGTTATTTGATGTTCCGTTCATACTTCGTGACTGGAACGGTTCAGTCGCCCGATTTTAGAATTGAGCAACTGCAACTAGCCGTGCTTCACCGCAACCACACCATATCGCTCTATCTCTTATGTGTTTGACGTGACGGTGTCCCACCGTGCGGATTAAGAATCGTTCAGATCGCGGCATATGAACAACTGTTCCCGTACCTTGTCCTGATGTACCAAGTATATTTGTATTAGTATGTTTGCGACCCATATGTGAATCGAAAAGCACGCTCTCAGGAATCCAGAATGCTCCAGCGACCCACAGAGGGCGGAGTAAATTCGATCGGTGGGGCTTTGATCTAGCGCAGTTGTGCACGATCACGCAGGGTAGCGGACAAGTCGTCGCGCGCAACTTGCTTCTCTTTTTTTCTGTGCACTGTTTCGTCTGCGTGACATTCTGACTAATGTTTCTCATTCCAACTTTTCAGACAGCCCTGAAAAAGGCCTTCCGCTGGTTTGCCACAGATCTTTCGCACCTCTCGTGCTTTGGGGTCCAATATCTCTGCGCAGCCTCTGTTCGACTCTGGTCTTCTGCGCTTTAAGCCTTACCCTTGATTTGGGAAAAGGGTCCACAGATGCTGCAGCATGCCACTGCTAAACAACGCTAGCATCGGTGTCACTGTGAGAGTTCTCCCAGTCTTACAATCGAGATGTATCTACTCTTCAGAATGAGTTGGCGGCTGGGCGGGGGTGTACAATTGAGGTCATTCAAGTCATCGCGCGCTTTTCAGAAATGGTTTGTTGCATGTTGTAGGGGTCCATATAAGATCATAAAAATCGGTTTAATTTTTGCTACGCATTCCTGGGAATGCCAAAAAATGAGTTGAAAGTTTGCTGAAGAGAATCATTTCGAGCCGCTCTGCTGAGCTCTTTTCTATTAGGTTGTCCGGAAAGTTCTCAGCGTTTTGTACTATTTTTTGTACATTCATTGCTGATTAAAAACTCATTCTCCCTTGCGTCTCAGTAGTACATCCTGAAGAGAATTTTTGCGCTATCTGATGGTATAATTGCCGTTTCACCATTGCTTGATAAACCCCCTTTTCCCAAGACTTTGAAGCATGTCAAAAGAGCAACTTCGGACGATATTTTTCTTCAACTACAAATTGGGTCAATCCGCAGTCGAGACAGCTCGACAAATTAACCAGGTGTGGGGGCCCAATAGTGCTAGAGAAAGCACCGTGCGACAATGGTTCGACAAATTTCGTTCTGGAGATTTCAGCCTTGAAGCTCGTAGCGGTCGACCTAAAGCAATACCTGAGGATTTGAAGGCGTTTGTGGAGGCTGACCCATCCCAGTTCGAGAGATTGCAGAAAAGCTAGGCGTTGGCAAATCCACTGTTGCGGATGGTCTGAAACGCATTGGGAAGGTGAAAAAACTCGACAAGTGGGTGCCCCACAATTTGAGTGACCGGCAGAAATTGGCACGTCTCGAGGTTTCTTCTTCACTGCTTTTGCGCAACAGAAACGACCCGTTTTTGGACCGAATTGTCACCTGTGATGAAAAGTGGATCATGTATGATAACAGGAGACGTTCCGGACAGTGGTTGGATGCCGACGAACCACCGAGGCAATTTCCAAAGCCGAATCCTCACGAAAAAAGATTATGGTCACAGTGTGGTGGTCATCGGCTGGTGTGATCCACTATAACTTTTTGTCACCAGGCCAAACCATCACAGCAGAGTCCTACTGTGAAGAAATCGACGAAATGTACCGAAAATTGCGTCAGCTGCAGCCAGCACTTGTCAACAGAAAGGGTCCGATTCTTTTGCATGACAACGCCCGCCCACACGTTTCACAAATCACTATCCATAAATTGAACGAATTGGGGGTTGAAGTTCTACCTCACCCGCCATATTCTCCAGACCTTCCCGACTACCACCTTTTCAAACATTTTCAGAACTTCCTTGCTGGAAATTTCTTCTTCTTCTTCTTCTTCTCCCTAGCGTTAGTCCCGCGCCGTCGCAGGGTCCGCTGTTCTTGTTAGACGTCGCCACTTGTTCCGATCCACTGCATCTTCTGCTGTGGCTTTCACTTCAGTGAGGTCCCTCTTGATGACGTCCCTCCATCTTTTCTTTGGGGCTCCTCGTGGTCGCTTGCCCTCTACCTCGAGTTCCAATGCCTTCCTTATTGGGTGGTCTCCTCAGTACATGCCCATACCATCGCAGTCGCTGCTCTCGTGCCTTCAGCTGGATAGGAGCCGTCTGTGTGACCGCTCTGACGTCCTCGTTTCTGACTCTGTCGAGTCGTGTCCAGCCGCAGGCCCATCTCAGCATCCTCATTTCAGCTGAGTGGAGCTGCCTTTCATGGTTCTTGCAGATGGGCCAGCACTCACTGCCGTAGAGCATTGTAGGCCTTACCACCGCCCGGTACACCTTGCCCTTGAGCGTTCTCGAGCACCGCCGGTCGCACAGGATGCCAGTGGACTCCCTCCATTTCATCCAGGCTGCGTTGATTCGGGCCGTCACCGCCTGGTCCACGCTGCCATCAGCTGCTAGGTTGCTCCCCAGGTACTGGAAATCCTCGACCCTTTCGATGCTCTCGCCATGGCGGTCTACGATGAGTTCGGTGCACTCTTCGGAACTTAGAAATTTGGTCTTCTCTAAGT
>MU918434.1:0-31360 GCA_036418165.1 Cooperia oncophora | reverse complement strand
CCCTTCAGCTAGTGCACCGCCATCGCGTTATGATAAATCTTTTGAACACGACCCCCCTCTACGAAAGCAGATCTCGCTGGCTTCCCCCCTACCAAAAAAAATGCCAAAAAGTAGATAATAGGATACTTGAATTATATTTGTTCGCGCCATTGAGAGATTGCGCGCGAGCATTCAAAACGCTTTCTTTCTGTCGCACTAGACCGAGCTGTTATTTCGCGGTGTCTTCTGAAACCCCAGCAGTGCCCTTTGTTTGGTCCATAACATTTTTGAGAGCAGTGCTTCTGAAGAGTGAATAGTAGGGTTGTGAAGCTCCAGATTTGCAATTTATTACCTCCTGCTTGAGCACAATCACACTCCTCTTTTTGAAGAAATTTTCCTTTTGCGACGCAATCGTGACATTTTAGAGTCGCCTACTGTTTTTAAGAAACCAATTTCACCTGCCGGAATCCTGAAAACTTACTCGTTTTAAAAAAGAACTTAAAAACTTGAAAACTTTGTCCTCATGCCACTTTTAAGAAAATTCTCCGTTGTGCTTTTGTTGTGACAAGTTTTGGGCGACGCGAAAAATCTACAACTCCGCACAGTAGCATTTCCAGTTTGTTTGACACTGGTGTGAGCTTCTGGAACACACCGTTAGGTCGAAAGTATTAGGAAATAGTCCATTTGATGTCATTTGATCACCTATGTATTGCGCCATGCATCCGACTCCCACGCAGAGGTGCTGTAAAGGTGTAACTTATAGGATTAGTGGGGAGGGCTGTGGGACGTTCTGAAGTTACCGGAGCTCTTTGATTTTCTCTTGTTCTAGCCGTCTCATTTAAATTATCTATCCCACTCCTCCCTCTCCCTCACCCAGACCGACGGTAACGCGAGGGGTCGGAGGGTGCTGTGTTTGGTATATTGGAATAGTATCAGGGCATGTCGTATGTTAGTGAAGGGATCGTATTTGGTCGCTGGAGGGAGGGAAGGGGTCGTATGTCCTTCAAGAAAAATGTTTCCTACTGTTGAATTCTCTCACATTTTCCCGCTTTGTATACGGTATATATTTACCGCCCCCCCCCCCTTGACCTAGAGATATTTTGCAAATTCCGGAAAAGTGGAAAAGTTGAGAGAATTCAAATGTGGTAGGCAGGATGGGGGGGGTCGTATCAGAAGACGAGATTCTGAGGAGGAGGAGTTGTGTTTTGAAAAATTTCCCCTTCACGGCTGTACGTGCCCTGCCTGGCATTGCATACATAACAGGCTACTTCCCGGCCAAAGAACTTGAAAGATAGTAGCACTGCTATGATATATTGATTGGATCATGGTGCGATGATGCGCACGCGCGCGTGCCTGCAGCACGTTTCGCTCATTAGGACTGAGGAATATCAATGCACACTTGTGGGATAGTGACTTTAGTGCACTGGGTGTCGTGCTCCTTGTGTTGTTGAAGAGGTCCCATCTCAAAGAATCAACCCTTTTTAAATGGGGTCGAACTTATGAGGCATGTTCTTCATCCCGACGACATTTTTTTTTATTGTTTTTGAAAGACACTCTATTTTGGACACTCACACAGAGATAAGAACTTTTTATAACGCATATATTTATAAAATTTGCTTCACTCTTCGATAAAGCATAATAGATTAATAGCACTTGTTGATGGAAATCACAATTCAATTCCAAATATACAGGAATAATAAATCATTTAATTGCACACATGCACTCATCATTTCATAGGTAATTATGGATATTTTTTTAGATTCAGAGGAAGAGAGTCACTTTATGAGAGTCCTTAAAACGCCATTTAAATGAAAACGGCATTTGTTGTCGGGTATGGACACCAGGGCGTACCAAGAATTGGCTTTGACGCGGTATCAATTGTGAACCACGTCGGGCGCTACCTAAAACATTCGACCATGGATAGGCGGACCCTGTGATACGCCTTCAAACTGTGATGTGAGCCAACATTACTCAGTAAGTGTTTTCACAAGTTTTGTGACTGGCTGACTTCACATTTGAGGCAATAGGAGGCAGAACATGTTCTATAGTAGTAAACTCAACGTAGTGAGTTTTAATATGCTATATTCAATATTTCTCTTCATGAATCTATTGACAATATGGCAAAATGAGGTTTCAGACTGCACCGAAACAGTGATATGACCGTAATTGCATACATTTTCACAATACTGTGTCCAGAACGGCTCACGACATTACATTTGCACTACTAGGCGATTATTGATAGTCCCAGTCTTTCAGGTGCAGATACCGATCATCTGGTACAGGTCTTGTAAAGAGTCACTTCCTACCAAACAAGAGGGGGTATGAAAGGGCGTACATCGGAATGCAGCCAGGACAGCCCTTTCCACGTTATGGCAGGCTCACAATGACGGCGATTGGTGAGAAAGGCCACCTGGCTGCGCACTAATCCAAGCCCCCTTTACCCCCTCCTTTGCAAAGATTCGCTTCAACCTTTGACTGAAAAATTGCAGAATTATTTGCCTAAAGCTCTTTAGTGGTGTAAGACTTCTCATGGATGCTTGACGGACAAAGGCTCGGAGCTGTGGAGCTCCCACCACCTTGACACCTGCACCATCCTTAGCGCACTGGACTACGTTGTAAAGAGTATCACTCTCACACTCACTCGACCACTCACTCACTTGAAAAAGTCACAAGCAGTTTCAACCCCAAGGAAACATTAGGAAGGGTTCAGACCCAGTGCTCCACTCTAAGTGAAGGCAACGTTGCGATTCACCAAGGAGGTCAATCCCTCATGCCAATAACCTAGGCGCAGTCCGCAAGGAAATGTCCTGTTCAAGGTACGCAAGGAGTAAGCAGGATTCACCCTTATCACTCATTCCATGAGGGTGATGTGTGCTCTCTCGCCCTGCCTGGTCACTCGTCCTCACGTGCGGTCATTTTTTTTAAGTACCAGTACAATGGTCAAAGTTGAAAGGGGTTAACTAGGGTGTTACCGTCTTTTCCGCTTCTTTCTTCGCTGTAGAGCAGCTTAGTACCTTAAGAGCCCACGATTTGTTACCACGAATTCGCCCACAAAAGCACAACCAATGAAGATCATTGGCGCATCCTCCTGTTCATAAACAGAAAAAGGAGCGGCGTCTCAAGCAAAAAAGCGCAATGGTAGGCGCGGTGGGTGGCTCCGCCCATACCATGAGCGCGCACCGTGTTTAAATCCTCTCAGTATGCTCAAAAAGTGCAATACCCTTTCCGGCTGTAACGCCTTAGGCAGCATAATCCTTGTTATTGGTGCAAGGCTGTGGTTGGTGCTGCAAGAGAGTAAAGGAAACGAGTAAAATGAGAGAGACGGATTTGGTAAAAATTGCCGTCAAAAAAGGGAAAAGTAGGGTGAATAGGAAGAGTGTTCTGGTGGTGCAGCTCTGCGTTCTCATCGAATAACCCTGCTTTGTACTTTCTGACTACCTATGCAGTTATGGTGTGGTGACGGACCCGCCAGACCTGCCGGCTCGCTTTACGACTGTGATAAACTAGCGACCCCCAAACTGGCCGAACTACAAAGTTCCGAAGGCTTGAATAATGCAGGACGGCATGACAAGTTGCAAGTATCATACTACAGCGTAACAGCAAAGATGGCGTTATCTCAAGCACTACAAACCTTTTCCTCGCAGCAACCTCATAAGAGAATGAACAGGCATAGGAAGTATCTGTTGGTTGCATTCCACGGGGTGTGCGAGAGTATTCTCCCGATCCCCACCAAATTATCCGGTTCAGCCTAAAGAGGAGGTCAGTAAACATGAAAGATCTGGAGCCAGTTCACCTATCCTATTATTATAAAGTAGTCAAGGTAGTGCATCAACAGCACGGGAATTTGAAGCATCCTGCTCGTTATTATCCTATGAGCAGAGAATATGTAGACCTAATGAGGATGAGCTGTTGCTGCGACTGAATTCGGTTCCAGCCCAACAGAAAGATTAATATAACGAGTCACTGATCGACTCGGATGTGATTGTAATTTCCTTCCTATCAGTCCACCCATTTGACGAGACCAACTCTTCTTTCCACTCTTCCCTAGGCTTATATCCGTGGGCTGAAAAGAAGGGTGAAGAATTGCGCAATTCAGCTGAAAAAAGCAAATTGACTTGGAATCTTAAAGAATAAACGAGTCACTTTTACACAGAGCTCAGGGCACACTACGGCGCAGTATATCAGCAGAGAGAACCGAGTTCCACCTCTACTCGGACTCGCGTTTCAGCATGAGATAACGCGCATCTAAACGCTACAATTGCCATGCGTTCCAAGTACCGGACACCCCAAGAGACATCGTCGTTGGGGAACCTACCCACCACATCAGGGTTACACTTGCCGCGCCCCGCCCATTCCAACTTCCACAAAAAACGACCCACAGCAAGTAGAGAGATGCGCTCCAGTCTTCTCTTCGAGCCCCCAATTAGAAGAAGAATCATCTTTTGATAGTCTGATTCATATACTGCCGGCCCCACGCACCGCCCACGCTCCCAGAGAAAATCGCCTCCCCACTAGTCCCCATCACTACCTCGACAGCTAGAAAATCAGACACACCACAATTTATCATTCCATCAAAGTACTGCTCATAATATCACAATTATGATCCTTACTAATTTCACAGGCTTTTGATTGAGCATAACCAGGTCCTCCCTAGTTCTGGTGATTGAAATTTACTTTCAATTCATGTTTACTAAATTCGGAATGAGGTTAGCTTCTGCATATCGAACACTTATTATTCCCCCTTTCTCTTACGGGGTGTTGTTACAGGGGGGGGGGGGAGGTCGTACTTGTTCATTGTTGGGAGGGGATGGGTCGCATTGACTTTCTGACCTTTCTAGGAGTGTAGGAGTGGTGGGAGTGATGGTTGAAGTTTCCGGGCGGGATTTTCTGTTTCATGCGTGCTTAGTAGCCGTCCCTTCAACCGCGCCCACGGCCTTGCGTTTTAATTCGATGATGAGGGAGAGAGGGCCGGAGCCGGAGGGGTGGGGGTCGTACCAACCTCCAAAAAAATGGGGGGAGGTTCGTACGGCCCGACTAAAATCCTCAATCAATGATGCGCTCTGGGTCCAATGCCATAGACGCGATGCAGCCGCAGACGGGAATCGATCTTCGTCGGTCGCCTTTATTGAAAGGGTATGGGAGGGGGCACGAGGGTACGCGTTGCCTGAACACACAGTCATGTATTGATCAGCACTCGCCGCTGCGATTTGGGAGAGTATAAGGCAGCGTCTTTCAGCGACTATCACGTTTTGGGCGTTCGTCAGCATCAGCGACGAGGAAAGTTTGAATAGATATCGATCTGGCGAACGGCAAGGTCTACCATCGTTCATCAATGACCATCAGCGCCTTGAGGGTTTAGCAAAGCATGGATATCGATCCAGCGTCTACCAGCGTCTACCTGCGTCCACCAGCGACCAGGAGAAGAGAGTACATGGAAGTAGGGGGTAGCAGGCTGTTGATGGCGAATGGGGTAGTAGAATGGGAGAGACAATTAAATTGGGGGTCGTGAAATTGTGGCGTGCACCATCGTACTACTACACAATACCGTGCTCCTGGTCGCTGGAGACGCTCGTAGTCGCTGGTAGCCACTAGATAGGTATCCACACTTTCGTGGTCCCTCGAGACGCTGATGGTCGCTGGCGGACGCTGCTGCAAAATATGAACATGGTCTAAAAGAAAGCGGAATCCTAGGTTGTGTGAAGGCAGCGCCTGCCCTCCTCTTATTCTTTCTCTGTCAGAACACAAGCAGCCGGCGGGGATCTTCCCCATGCGGCTGCGTTCGCGTCTGTAAGACTGGAGGGTTGGCGCGTTACAGCGCGTCGTCGCGCGTCATTGCGAAGTTTAAACACTGAGGGAAATCTAAATCCGCAATCAGCAAGGAAGACGCTCTTTTCGCGGGTCGAATGTGCACTGCAAGGGGACTAAAAGGCCACTACCAAGGCCTATGAGGTTAAAAAAAGAATATTGCTTAACTTGGAGGGCAGACTGTGTAAACGAGCCTGGGGAATGGGAAATGTGCACTTACCTTCTCTCAAAAAGTATGTTCAAAAGAAATTTACATAGATTGATGAAGAGATAGGGGACATGTTCCACTCACCATGACATGATTTGGCACAATATCAGGATATCTAGGTTTGGGTGCAGACATATATGACGAGTAAACTGGTGGCTCAGGTTGTGTCCTCGGCATATAGGAAGAAGAGGATTCTGTAATTCGAGAAAATTCTGAGGCTGAAATACTTGGCCCAAAAAAAGTGAAAGGGAAAGGGCGTACCCGATCTAATCCGTCCATAACCATCGTTATTGTCCAATTCAATGATACACTTATGGATATCACCACCAGAGGAGGAGTAATACAAGGGTGTTGGTGGTGTTACCTCCAACTTTGGCTGCGGTGGCGGTTTTGGCTTCTGTGACAGATAGGGAGACAGTGATGAAATTCGACACTATTTCCTGGGAAACTTACCTCGAATAACTCGAGTACATTGGCGCGATGCTTGTGGCGCTTGGTAGGGGCCGTCTGAGCAGCAGAGGACTTCAACGGCGACAGCTCACGTGGACAATATGACAATGAAGGTGAAAGAATTGCACTGTTCCTGGACACGCTTCCTAAAATGGAGTTGTCACCAGTTCCTGTTTTTTTCAATTTTTTTTCTCGAGTTATGAGTTCTACGGGGTTAGGAAGAAGCTGAGCTACAATACAGATAAAAACCCCGATTCGTAATTAGATCCATAGTTGTAAATTGTAAAGATGAAAAAGAAAAACCAAAAGGATTAATTTTA
The DNA here is from genome assembly GCA_036418165.1 of Cooperia oncophora. NCBI lineage: Eukaryota > Metazoa > Nematoda > Chromadorea > Rhabditida > Trichostrongylidae > Cooperia > Cooperia oncophora. Next base: position 24,598 of record MU918434.1, on the reverse strand, counting down.
GCACTCTACTACTAATATCAAAATAGCTTAAAAAATCAGGCATATATCAACAATAATGTTGTGTGTGTTGCTGTATTTGTTTATTTTTTTGTTTTTCATTTTCTTCTGATATACCTCTTGATTGTTGCATTTTTGTAACACAAACAGTTTCACTGACATTGCAGCGCACCTATGCGTGCATGATAAATGAATAAATAAATTAATAAATTAATAATTAATAATGAGAAGAATCTCACCTTGTATACTGATCTTGTCGTACAGCCGATTCCCTACAGCTCGACTCAATGTCTCCTTCACTGGATCAGTAGGCTTTTCAAATGTCAATTTTGTAGGACGATAAGCGAATTCACCCCATATAGCTGAAACAGTATTTTGAACAATATTGTATTATTGAAAATCAAAATCTACTGAAACCGAAAGTTGGCTCCCAAAATGGGGAAATCGTATTGTATTCTTGAACACGCGGTCCCAGAATAGGGGAGAGGGGCGGTATGGTGAAGTCTCGGGCCGCCCAAGTCCATCAAGGTCTTCCGCTCTCCAGGGCCTCAGGAGCGGCCAAGGAGACCCACCTCAGAGGATAAAAAGACTGATTTGAACAGGTCCGGCTGGTCTCGAATGTCATTTTATATCTTACCTTGCTTCAAACTTTACCATTTCCGAATTATGAGCATGGCTGTGCGGAGTTTGTTCAGTGACACACGGAACAGATGCAGTTGCTTTCGTCGCAGTCCGGCATGGCGGGGCCGGAGGCGTGGAAAGAGCTCGGTCGTGGCTGCGCTCCGCACAACCAGTAGTAGAAACCGCCGCGAACATGCTCTTCCACGCCTCCAAGAACCTCCCCGCTCTCTCCCTAGGATTGAGACGATATCAAGTAACACGCGCGGGGTCCGCTGGTCAAGCCCCGAATCGACTTTCGCTAGGGTCAACCAAGTCTTCTTCGCCTTCGATGCGGGTGAACTGATACCAGACTTCTCTATGTGGACAAAAACACTTTATTGCACAGTGACTTTTCCCACAAATCACTGTACAGGCCAGATAATGGGAGAGGGACAAGACAATCGTAATTCGGCGCGCCGTCACTAGTGGATGAAGTAGCGCAACTCTTGTTAACTCAAGCGGAGGCAAGACACCATGCCGCATGATTTCGACCTGTCCCGTTCCTTTGAAAATCAAATTTAAAGACAGCTCCCGCGATAAAAGTGTCAAGGATAATTGCTGATCAATTATGAAACAGTAGCTGATAAGTAATTCCTCAATGAAGGAAAAAAGCAACAAGAGCCCTCAAGAACACCACAAACAAAATTGCTCCCTTACAGTTACACCGCCCTGCGGTCCGTGGGCAACCCCTGGCTCACAAATCGCTTTATGGCATTTCCCAGTAGTGGACAACATCAATCAAAGAAAAGAATATGAAAAACAACAAAGACACGAACGAAAAACACTTAAAAAAAGAAAAAGTTCAAAAAACTGGCGTTCGAACTTTGGGTTACGTGCAGTGTGCAGCTTTTGGTGCATGTCGAGCTTTTGCACCACAGAAATTGCATCATTCGTGATTTTTACGCGTTTTACCTTACGAGATGGGTTGCAGTTGACTGTATGTGCTCCCAATGAATAAAAGTGATGAAGGAAGAGCAGAATTATTGATGGGCACGAGCGCGATCAGCAAAAAGTACATGCAGTTCCGATAATGCCCGCCGTCCCAAACCAAAAGAGCAACTTGAGCCGGCTCTCCGTCAGAGGCCCAGCTGAAGTAAGGCGCTCCAACTGGCAGGCGTTAGAACTAGAAATTTGAACGGCTGTAGCTCGCTCTCGCTCACTGTGGAGTCGCGGGACAGTCTCTAGCTTGGGAGCTGAACTACCTGCATAAGGAAGGACGACCATGTACTAATTGAGCGCGGGGGACTGTCTTTAAACGGCCGCGCAGGGCAACTCATCTCTCTCGCGTCGCTCGTCGCAATCAATGCGGCAAACTGCGATTTTCTTGTCACACAATAATATTCAGAAAGCCGTCATGGCTGTAAATGAAAGCTGAGGGCTTCCTTTATTCTGATCATAATCACGATTTTTAGTGAATGCTTACAGGAAAAAATCGACCTACCGCAGTCATCGATTTGCATTTCAATTGCCTTTTTCCATGCAAGCATAGTCTTGTGGCTTTCCGTTGTGATATAGAAGTCATAGCCTTCTACTTCCCGGCTGTTATCACATGAGAGCATAAGGGTATTTGAATGAGTGGTTATCAGTATTCGAGATGTCTGAATAAATGATGATCGAATCAATAATATCAAGATTCTGAAGAAAAGGACTATCAAAGACTAACTGATGTGATCGGCACAAGTAAAAGTGTTTGTTCAGCTGCAGGATTTTGATGAATGTCGGTATTCATGAAACAGTGCAGATTGCCAGCCTAGATTCATAATATGGTTCCACCGCTGTTCTTTCATTGTTTCAAAAAAATGTTGTATTAAAAAATGTGGTAATGACAAGAAACGGTAGTATCGTCTCGTAAATACAAGGACTGTCAAATCTAATTGGAAGTGCCAGTATACATGGCAAGATAATGTGAAGGTCATGGTGCTCAATTGCGGACCACAAGGTGCTAAGTGACATGATTGTTGAGAAAACTGTAAGAAAAAAAGCAGAGAAATACCCTAAGTAAGACGACCTTATACCTATGACGTGGCACGAGTTTGCCGAATTTCGGACGAGTCCTCCAACCTACTGTCTTCATGCTACCTGGATCGATACCGACGCCGACATTGCACCTCCAAAAGCATTTGGATTTAGCCCGAACTGCTCCTTTACTTCTTTGCCCTGCCTATTTTATACTTACCAGTCAAGCAGCTTGTGCCAGACGCAGTGACCTATATGGCAAGAGTTGAGTCAAACTCGGAATAACAGCTCCTGCCGGAATAGAATGCGTGGAAGTCAAATAGAACAGAACTACAGCGAAGGAATTGTGAGCTGGACTAAAACCTCAGCGTAGCGTGGGGAGTTTTCTACAGTCTTATTCAGGGGTGTGACAGTGAGGACAGGTTTGGCGTACCGCCAGCCCCCTCTTCACCAGCTGCTGAAGCGAGTAAGCGGAAGAACTGGTGGTAAACGACTGATGAGAACGATATGCTTAAGTCTTGTCTGTTGTGAAGAGAGAAAAAGAAGCAAACGAGCTGGCGCTCTTCCATCCCAGGGACACGCCCCATCGTTCGCAGCGAACAAGACTCTATGCCACCCTCTTCGTCTTTACTGCCACGCCCTTGCACGTTCCGAAAGTGGCACCCGTTGGTGGCATGTGGGCGTGAGCACCTCGTAATAATAGTGGTAATCGTACACCGCTGCTCCAAATTTGCACTTGTTAAAGAAAAATGTTCTAGCTCACTGGCATTTTTTATGACCTTCGAATACTTTAGGTTACAAGTAATTCCATACCTGCAATCTCGTTCGAACGTTTCGCAAAATTCGTCCACCACAGAGAGGTTTGACGGTGAGCATCCCTTCAGCGAGTGGTCGAAGCACAGAGTAAGGCTGAACGGCTAGCCGACACAGTACATTACCATAGAGAGGCGGACCGGATAAATCGGCTGTAATACATATTTCAGTCTTGAAAAAGTCTCTTCCCTCATATCTTTTCTAGACTCGCGATTCAATCTAGAATTTCGTATACTGACATTTTCTTACTCATATAAGAAGCAATGATTATTACTTTATACTTGCAGGAAGGGGGAAAAAGGATGCGATGATTGAGGATCGTAGTGAACCCTTCCCCATCCCCCATCCTACCTAACATCTGCATAAATTTTCTTCAGGACGGGGGGGGGGAGGGTACATAGCGCACTTGGAACAGGAAAAACCGAGGAAAGTCAACAGTGGAAAACATCTTTCTTAAAAGCAAATATGACCCAAATGGTCCCTCCAGGGACCAAATACGACCCCCCGGTGATCCCCTTTGACATTCCCTATTCGGAACACCATTACGAGTAACCAGTGGGCTTACCGACTATTCAGTCTGCTTAGGAAATTACCCAGGGATCTTGGGCGACCAAACGGAGAACTGCTCAGGAGATGGATTCATCCTGAGCAGATCCCTGGAGCGACGAGTTCACACCACTCAACTAGTAACGATACTTAAGAGAGGAAGAAAACGTGGTAAGTAAAGAGAATGTTCTAGGACAGAAGTAAAAAGCACTGGTAACCAAAATCCTCGTGTAGTTATATGGAACAAGTGGTAATTTTGTATGAGGATAAAGAACAAAAATCCCTGAAACGTTCGAAAATACTCACCGAAAGCGGACAATCTGAGATCATGAATTTTGCACTCATCACCAGCATCAGTAAGGACTAGATACGCTCGGGCGAGCATATTAAAATGAGTACCGCCGATCGCAGTATCAGGCCGTACACCATTTGCGTGGGCCTCCATTGTACTCAAATTTGACTTCTGGAAAAGGGGCAGTTAATCTCTGTGCTCACGATTGACGAGTTCCACCAATAACAATGCTAGGTGTACAAGTTATTTTGTCTACTCCAGTTGATTCAGGCCGTTTTGGCACTTTTTCAAGCACATCGCTTCGTCCTTTGGTCAGTGCTGGGTTCTAGCTCCTTTCAGTCGGATGACCTTAGGCATGACTGGGAAGATTCTTCCCTGTCCGATGAACTGTTTTTTTTAGCTTTGCAGAAGCTGAGGCGTTTTAGGAGGGAGGGGCTGGGTTCGGCGCTACTTCCCCACCAACTGTGGTCGCCTGCCAGCTTTCCACTGGCGAAGAACGAGTTGTCGCCGTGCCAAACCTAGCCCCTTCCCTCCCTGAAACACCTCCGTGTTTAGCGAGCACGACCATCAGCCTGTAGTGATCGCTTCGCTTGAAGAGGGCCAAAGAGTACTGTGATTGCTGTGCCTGTAATATGGAAGGTGCATGGATTAGGAAAGTCTTAAGACTTATGAGATAATAGGTGCATTCCCCAAGGGACATAAAAAGGGACAGGATAAAACAATAGGTGTGTTTCCTGGGAAATGTATAAACGGAGAAGCACCGTATATGACTTCTAAGCAAATTAAAACCGATCCCTGGTTGTAATAAAATCGACTAGCGATAAGAAAGCAGAAAGAATCTCTTCGCTCTAGGTCCAGCATAATCTTCAACTTTTCTGGACAAATGCCAGCCAACCGAATCAAGCCCTAATAACCTTGGGAGCAGACATATAAGGGCGTGCTTGTTGAAAACTGGGATTACCTTGGTAAGTATCGGGTCAAGGTTTTTGGAGCTGGACCGCTTACTGAGAAGCTCCTTACCCGCTTTCGCTTTGGCAGAGGTGTTCATCATCATTACGGTACTGTGTATCCCGGTTTTGCACAAGGAGTTCTTTGAATGCACGCCTCCACCCATAATCGCCCGAAAATCATATTTCCGGCCGTGTGCAGAAGCGTTCACTATACTGAAAGAAGTCTGTTCCTGACGAGTTCATGCTTCTTTGTAGAAATCCCATTTTCAGCTCCTTCCATCCAATCCTGAACCCTGATTTTTGGCTTCTCGTTCATGCTTTTGACTTCAGTTCTCAGAAACACAACTTTCAACGGTAAAATAAATTTTAGCGATCCCTTTGTGATGTTGCGAAGGGGAGTCACAATAGCGATACCTCTGTCTCATGGAACAAAGCACTTTTTATCACGGAAATTAAGGGAATAATCGATATTTTTGTGGGACTGTAAATATTTCGGCTTCCCTTTCTCAGCCATCTCACACGTTTACTTTAACGATGATGAGTGATAATGCTAGCGCAGATGAACTACCACCAATATTTGGAGAAGACGAGGTGCCCTCGAAACAATAGCCTAGTACGCCCATAACGAAACGCTATTTTCTATTGTATTTTTGGGTTTTTACAGAAACTTCCGAGATTATTGAGGGTATCCCTGTGAAAATCTTATTATTTTATGAAGGGAATATCCCTTAGAGGAGCACACTGCCCCTCATGAAACAGTTAAACGCTGAAATTCATTCGAAGCCACACCCTATCCTAGCATCAATCCTGGCCTCGTGAGCGGAATCGGGCACATTACTACACCCTCTCCTCTTTTAGGTTTTTCGCTCTTAAGGCGGAATGGTCGCGCCATAGGAAAGCGCAAGAGTGGGCCGGATTCCGCAGTTTGACGCGGACCACACCTTAGAATGCGCATAACTGCGAGCTCACTGGATACAGTGGACTAGCGGCAGTACAACTGATACAATCTCAGTCCGGGTCGATTTTCCGAACGGATGCACCGATTACGCGCGGCGTTGCCTTCACTGGTTATTCTTTTTCCTATATGGACGATTAGCCGATCATGATTGGTAGGGCAAGGTAGGGGGGGGGCGGGGTCATCCCGCCCTCGTAACACCACCCACGTTTGCTTGCGATGGTAAGAACCTGTTTCCGTACTAATGCGCGCCTTCATGAAGCTTTTAAACGACCTAAAGGTACGGTCCGCGACCAGGTATAGAAGTTGGAAATATGGTGTCTAAAGGGTAGTGTGGACGAACAACCTTGTACCGGTTTCGCATCAAAAAATTGTAAGGGACTCTACGACCGTTCAAGTGACAATTTTCATGCTTTTTCGTCCTGCAGCTTCGTTTTTCACTGAAAGGTTAGGCCTTGAGGGCAGAATCTGGAGGTTTTCGATCTGCCGCTAAAGCTTTCAATCTGCCGCTAAAGCGCAACATAGGTTCAGTGACGCCTCCTTTTTTCCAGTGACTCCGCCTCCAGACTCCGCCCTCAAGGCCCGCCTTTCAGTGAAAAACGAAGCTGCAGGACGAAAAAGCATGAAAAGTCACTTGTACGGTCGTAGAGTTCTTATCGGGGAATCAGGTGTGCGGATGAGGGCGTAATGTTGAAGATGCAGTTAATCAAGCACGTACAAACTGGGATCGGAATGGGGTTCTATTTAGGGCAGTCGGCACGTTTTTTCTGCTTTTTTTCTTCACTATCGAATTACTCACAACCTAATCATCTATATGCAAACTCCTGATCCACTATCTGTGATGGCGAATGATTGCGGGCTTTGTTTTTGACAAATTTTCACTCTGTAAATACTAACCACTTGGCCACCAAATCGTCTTCCTAACGATCGGGTTATCCTCGTTCGTAAACTTCCACCTCCATCTGATAGGCCGAGATCCGTTCTCGCTGCATATAACGTAATCTCCACACAGAAGTCATCTGGTTCGCCCTCACTGAACAAGCATCCGTTTGTACATTCACGGGTGATTCATTTTGTAAGAAGCTAACATAAGCTGAGAAAGCAACGACGACCACTCACAATATGAACGACTCGGGAAACACTACATCAGTCATCGTTCGGTCGACATTTGTCACCATTCGTGAATCGACCACTCGAGATTTCGTTTGAAGTACAAGGAACATCGAATAGACCCGAGTTTCTGAAAAGAAAACAAATTTAAAATAACCACAAGTTCAAAGATTGTCCAGCTCCTCCCTTGCTGTTAACTCGGAATCCTTATTTACTTTGTTTGTACTGCTGCAAGGACACGGTCACTGGAGGCCGGCATGGGCCTATCGGGCGCCAATGGGCCTAAAACCTGAGCGCGCTGCGTTTTGCTTGCTGTTTTTCAACTTTAAAAGCGGCATAGCCTCTGACGTTGCCTGCTTGACCATCGTGCACGGTTATGAGAACCTAGCCTTAGTTTATCGCGGAACGTGCCTCAAAGGCCGACTGTGTGGTCCAAGAAATATGTCTTTATTCTACGACCTGGCGTTTCAACGTGATCTTTTGAGCGGCGTAAACTTGTTAAGAGGTCAACTAATGAACAGTACCTGCCAAGCGCCTAATCAACTCTAGCAGCCCGAGGGGGTGATGAGAATCCAACAAGAGACTCCTACACAACAAGAAAACTGCCCACTTAAGGGTTTCCCCATATCTCGGATATTCAGAGGTCGAGAATGAGGTGGAACTTCAGCAACACATTCGCTCTCTTCCGATAAGATGGGGCAGTGGAGGTAGAGAGCACCCAAGACATTTTAAAAACACAACAACCACGGGAGGATTCTCACAGTCTAAGGAAGATGGAGCTCAAGGCTGAATATACCATTCTCCACGAAATGAGAGCACCTTCATGCAAAGTGGAGTCGTTTCACTCGCTCCAGAGCTGCCTAACGCCTGGGCCTAGGCCACAAACCTTATGCCCCTCGGTCGCGATAGCTTCTTGGCAGGCTGCAGTATCGGGCATCGTGAAAATCTTATTATTTAGAATATTCATTCATGGAAAATTCAAAATATATGTGGGACGAAGCCCGAAAAATTTCCTAGCTTTGAACAAATCACTGCCCAAGATTGGGACTACCGACCGAAACTAAACGTTCCCTGATCTCACTGGAATGCATTGAAAGAAAATTGTTATTCGATTTTTTGACACAATTTACCCTTCACTTCTTCGCCACATAAAATTCAAATCTAATTTCGAACGAGTTTTTTCCTCGACGGTAAAATCAGGCAGAGTTCTGCCACCAAGGGCCATGACGTGAAAAACGAACAACCCCCGATGGAAGGGAATTCTCGCGGTCTAAGACACTTTCATTATAAATCCAGATTGAATCTCCTTCCGAAAAAGATTGTCTCTTTCGAACGCTGATACCACATTCCCTCAGCGTAGAAATGCAGTACCGTGTCGGGGCCAGAAACGGCTGCACCGACGGCGCCAGTGGCGCAAGCGCCAGGTGTTTTTGCGACAGGCAAATAAGATTTCATGTTCGGGAACCACCTTGGACAAAGTTTAGGCCAGATCTACCTCTGAAAAACTTTGCACTGAAAATCGGACTGAATTTTGAGGTGAAGGACTAGAAGTGAATGCCAAAAGTGCCACCTTTTAGCCCGTGGCCCTGCCCATCACGCGCGCAGTCTCACATTCAAAACTAAACTTAACGCTGTCTGGGCCAGCTTGGCGTTCTAATCATCCGAGTCGGGTAACTGGTTGCAGAATCGCCTTGGACAATGATAGCAGTAAGTCTTAGTAACCAGTCCAAACATTCTATAGGCTAAAATTCATTCAGTAGCCACTATATCCTTGAAGGCGTAGAGTGCGCGGCGTATTCGATCAAAGAATTGACTGGCGCTGTGAGCTTGAACCTTTTCCATTGATTATAAAAGGTAAATGATTGGCTATTAGTGGAAGATCTTGGAGCCGGCTGAAGGGTGGAGAGGCTTTTCTGGCTCACAAAGCTTTACGGATCATAAGCTTCTACGGTCATAGCATATGAATATGTGTATTCAGTGATACTATATCTATTTTCCTTACTACTCTGTTCTTCAAAAAAGAGCAAAGCCTGAATCGAGTTACCCCGAAAAATCTACCAACTTTCCCCGAGTATACGACACATTTCGTCATGAAATTGGTATTTTTCTGTTGCCATTCCATTTTTAAGAGCTTAGCGCGCATGGTGGGCGATAAGAGCAGCACTTCAATGTTTTGAAATGATAAGAAGGATTTCAACATCTTGTGCAGCTTAACGGCATATTAGTTGATTAACCTTATAAAACGTACATAGTGGTAGCGGGGTCAAAAAACAAAACCTTTTGTGCTGAGGAACTTGTCCGTGAAGGAAAAAAAGCAGAAGAAGCCCTCGAATTTGCTCCAAATAAGACCATCTTTTTGCATTGGATTATAAACAAGAGGCGCAAATGCGTCGAGATGGCGTGCGAGAATCAAACAAGATGGAGCGAGGAAGCGTACGATTGGGCGAAACGACAGACGCCGAGGCGGGGCGGGGTCACTTATCTTTCTAATTAGGTGAAAATCCCCAAGTAAGTTTGGGCTATAACACCCCACCTTACAAATTTCCGACACGAGACTGGAAAAGAAAATGGGAACTCTTTCACCTTGGTCCACGCTACTTCCACCCTCCCCCCCCACCCCTCACGAGTAATTGGTCCTTGTACGTACGCGCATTCAATAATTCATTAACTTTTATATATATTATGTGCTTCTAAGACGAGTTTAATTCTTTGTAATTAGAGAATTTCTATCCGTTTGGATAGTTTACAGAGGTTCAACTAGTTCTTCTGATCTATGACGTTATAAGGTATGTAGGTTTCAAATTGTGCGCGATGCACTCCATGTCCCGCGTATGCGAAGGGCGTGGCCGCGTTGTTCCTATAAACACGGCTCGTGATGAGCTGTTGGTAGGCTATCCACTCAAGGCAGCTGTCATCCTGGGTTGTGCTGGGCATAGACACAATTGTGATTGACTCCAGATGGCGTATTTCTCCGAAGGTTCAAACGCAGCCCCTTTGCAATTAGAAACGCAGCCACGCCTATTCTATCTCCTGCATGCGGACAGTACATATTGTAGAACGTCATTACTTTTTGAACGGCCACAAAGGGACATCGCCTGAAAGCACTGCTACTATTGAAAAAATCACACTGATTTATTCCTCATGCAATTTTCGATCAAGCGGATGTCACTAGCATGTCCTTTATCACATGATCACAGTCAAATTCCTGTTCTTATTACCCTTGTCATGTCCGATAAGTGGCCATGTTTTACAAGGGGGAAGGGAGGGTCCTATAATGTTGTAAGATGCACTTTGAAAGCTAAAATTCAAACCGGACACAGTTTCGTTTACTGCGGATGAAGGGCAGGTGAGAAGTGGAGCGGTTCCATACCCGTTCTTGAGGTGTTGAAGTGAGCAAGCATGTAGAGAACAGGTTTGGCGCCGCGCCAAGTCCATCCTGCAGTAAAGGCAACGAGCTTACTGCTGGGAAGCAAACTGTGGGCTTGGAGAATGTTAGAAGAGTGAGTTCCACCTTTTTGGTTTTTTTTCTGTTGTCTCAGAGGAACACTCAGTGACTTTCCAATTCGCAGTATTGCTTCATGTAAGGGGTAAGCGACTCTCCAGTCACAAATTTGCGCTACTTTCAAGGCTCAAGTGCGTGCAAAAAGCGCGTACAGGCTTATGGCTTGGCCCCTGACCCTAGACCCATTTCAGTCCACGTAGGTTGGCGTCTGCCAGTGTATGTCGTCTCACTAATCTCCGTGTTCTCTAATCCTTCTTCTCTGGTCTCTCGCTCTGATAAGTGTCTCTTCGTCTTCCTCATATAAGCGTCAAATTTGAGCGCCGCAAGATGGGCCATATTCGGAGCGTTTTCGCCCCCTCCCCTGCTTTTTTCTTCATTAACAGGTTCACTGCAACTTCATACTTTTTCCCAAACACCACTACCTACGACTCGATGTGCCTTGAATAAATAAAATTTCCAGGTTTACAAGAAAATAAGGGATGTTAGTGAAGAATTCCGTTTCTAAGAAGAATAATTACCGAGAGCATGATTTATTATGGCACAAGAAATAAGAATGATTTCAACTGCTCGAAATACCGAGACTAAAAGTAACAGGTCTATTCTCTATCTAGTTACATTCTTCAATTTAAAGATTTATTGTATTATATCTATTGATTTATATTTTGCAGTATCAGCACGCTTTTCGGCGCACTTCGACTACTGGGGTGGAGGGGGGGGGGGGGCTGCCAACTCTTGCAAACCTAAAACAAATGGGAAGTAGCCAAGGGTAAAATGCCCCCCCCCCCTCCCTCTAAATGCGCCCGCTTTTTCGGATTGTCGGTGAGTGAAAAAACAAAACGCAGCAGTGGCCTTACGTTCAGAGAGGTAAACACTTCACCTGAGACGGGGCGTCATTACGCATACAACAGTATTGAATCTCCTTTGCCATTAAAGATTTTTACAGCCACCTAATTAGACGTATCTACATATGACCTCGCCCCTCGTCGGTCTCGTACCATAATATTTGCTCAATTTGTTAGAAGCAGCCGAGCACCTGCTGTTGGTGGAGAGAACTGATAAGCCAGAAGGACGAAAGTATGCCAATCAGCCTACGTAATAACTGTTAGGCAGTAATCTGTCTCGGAGGAATTACACGAATTTGGACCCTCAGTTTTGAATTTACCCTCACTCCACTGCATTACATATTCCGGTTCCTGAAAAATGTTTACATTCATCTTTAAATTCACAAGTAAATGTGCCCTAATCCACAATAAGTAAATTTAAACTACTCTTATTACTTTCCCTTTACTACCCACTGTTCGAAAATCAAATCAGATTTTGATCAAATTAGTCCCAGAGAAGGAATGTGACTGGAATTCCGCCCTTGAAGGTACAGTCCTCATCATTGCGGACCGGTGGGGCGTGTCAGTGCGGCTGCGTTTGGCGCGGTGCCAAAGTCGTTCTGCACCAGTTGTTGAAGCGGGCAAGTGACATTACTGTATTATATCCTTCGTATTACTCGTTTTCTACCACTTTTTGTCCATAGCGAACCTCCCCCCCCCTACCCCCTTCTACTGTTCCTTAACGGTGACTATCGCCTATGCTCTTCCTTCTAGATTAATAGGTTAGCGATCAGTTCCCCTATTGGGACTGCGTTCCTGATAGAAGTCTCACTTGTATCGCAGGCAATTGAAAAGGCCCTGCCATGTGCTCCCAACTGCCTTAGCACTCCGATTGGCATGAAACAGTCTGTGGTACGCGCTTCAGGCGTCGGAGTCAAGAAGGCCACTGGTTCTGGCGCCTGAGTCTTCATGAAAAGCGAATGTGGTGTTTATGTTTATGTGGGGTCAAACTAACCCTGAGGAAATGTTCTAGTAAGTTTCTGAGTTGATTTTTACTGACGCCAGCTCGTGCGCCAAGCCGTACCGCACCAAGCGGATGTTGCATTCGGGTCCAAGGAGTAATACTATGTACGTTCGAGGGCAATTTTCTAGACATATAGTCTGGCCCAATCTCCGAAAATGGGGACAGTCAAGGTAACAGATTTTGATAGCTGTTAGCCACGTCCCTACATTTGGCTAGCGCTCTCTGTTTGTAATACAGAGAAATTTACACTCATCCGGTTGTTGACATGATTAACACGTCCAAAACAGGATTTTGACAAGGATTGATGGTCATCAAATAAGTGCGAGCGTAGTGTAAAAGTGTTGTAGAGTTCTTTGGTCCCCCTATAAAATTACCACCCTAATTTGACCTTAGCGTTCACCTTTATGGAATATGAAAATGACAAGAAACTTGTTCGATAAAGTAGACATACCGATGCGGATAAGGCCCCACGCTCGAAAAGCGTTCTGAGGATTGAGCCGAAAACATCTATCGGCCTCCATTGTAGTGCGAGTGCGATAGAGCATGATACTTCGATTAACAATCAAGAAAAGGTAATGCGAAAAAGTAAGGTTCTAGTAAGCCTCTGGGCAGTACAATACTACCCAGGAAAAATTTTAACCTTAACTTCCTGTTGTAAGCCTCATCGTGACCTCAGTGCCTGGCTAAAGAACTGTCTCTGAAATGTTCAAGCGACTAACGACAAAGGCCTCGAAAAATCCAGAAAATGTGAAGCTCTTCCGAATATTCGTCAGCTACATTTGATCCGAAATATTCAAGAAGTCCTACACAATGTATAATTGGTAAGATGCAATCAGTCGGGCAGTGTTAAGAGGGGGCGGAGTGAGCCGGCGTCCAGCCACCTTGATCCACTAATGGTGATAGCTTGGAGATCAATTTAGGAAGGAAACGGCCAATGGCAGAAGACGCCGCCGGTTAGCTCATTCCATATCTCTTGAAAAGTTCCCGATTGATTGCGACGATATCGACAGTAGTTCAACTAATATAAAATATTTATACTAATGAAATTACAAGGCTGTTTGGAAGATAGTTGAAACTATTTTCAATGGTTTCTGAGGTCACTCGAGCTTGTGAGTTTTTCGACCTTTCTAAAAACCGTATTTTCTGGGGTACTCGAAGGCATAAAATGTTTCGCTCTAAAAAATGTCTCCAGATTCATTATTTCAGTTAAGTTTCAAAAGCAGCTATTTTCCCTGTGATTGTTGATGGCTTTATCAGTTATCGGTTAGTTTAGGTTCATAGGTTCAATAGTTTTTATAGCTTTCAATAGTCTACTCCGTCATCCTGAACTTCCCGAATTCTCCCCAGTTTACTTGCTCTTTTCCGGAGAAATTCTCGCTTTTCCCCAGTAACGCTGTGGAACCGTAGGGGGAGGGGAGGGTTTAAGCGCCAGCAATACGGTAGGAACCACGAGAAGCCAACAACCCAAGACATTTTTGTCAAAAGCAAGTACGACCCCCCTCCCCCGCCCTTACTCCGCCAACCAGATACGGCCTCGCTCGCGGTCCCCGCCTCTTTGCAAAGTGCGCCTTATAATGCAGGAAAAAGGGGGACATTTTGCAGCCTCATTCTCTATTTAGCATTTGAAAAGATGGCGCAATTCGGTTCAGGTGAAAGACATTTCGCACTTTTGCTTCTTTTCATCGTGGTGTTCATTGCTTTACAAGAGTTGACAAGTAGTTTCTACAAACATTGGCTGGTATCACTTCATGGCTTCATAATTTCTCTCATTTCTACTTGATGGACCGTCTCCACGACTATGGGAGGTAGAGAAAGTGCAAAGTGCACCACACAGGCCGAACTGCACCAAAATCAATAAAATAGCTTCAAAATCACTTGAAATATAACAAAAAAGCTACTATGTCTGGGAACTTTTCGCGAGCGTTGTCGAAGCGTCTCTGCGTCTCTCGCAAAAAGTCTCATGAGTCGGAAAAATAATGAGACCAATTGGCTGTTTAATATTTAAAAACATGGCGCAGTTCACTCTTCACTACTATATAAAATCGGCAAAACTGAGGACAAACTCCACCTTGGGACAGTTTCAGAAAAATTTGCTCTCCATAAAAAAAAATGTAATAACTGAGTTTATCTCGAAAGATAGAAGCGGTGAGCGGTAATCACCACAAATCGCGTTCATGTCAGGCGTTTTCGGCTGATTTTTTGAAAGCTGTTGAGGTCACAGGGATAGAATACCAGATTCTTGAGAATTCAAAGACCATGCGTTCCAAGAGGTCTTTGTTCTCCCACAGACGCGCTTGATGATTCATTGAAGACGTATGATGAACTATTTGACCGTATCAGTGCGTGACCGTTGATCCGAAAATAGTTTTACAGTCCCTCAAAATCGAAATGAGACCTCATTTCGAAGTGCGATTCATGAATCATGAAAATACGGATATGCATATGCATAGGATAGTCCACTATAGTAATACCAGTTGAACGCAAATCCATTCGTGCAGGTTCATTGGAATAATTCAAAATGCAAACTCTGATGAATCAATCGATATGCGCGCAGGAGTTTCATGCTTGGACGCAAGTATGTGAAGATCTTACCTCCTTTGCTTTTAAAATGCTGATCGCTGTTCCACGCCAATGGAACACTGATTTGTGACACGCCGACATTCGCTCGACTTGGCTGTGGGCCACTGGAAACGGTAGACGTTAACTGGTTAACTAACATTATTGAATGATCTAGAGTAAGAGTAGTAATCACTTACTCGATATGAAAGACGTCGTTGAACGGCATACGTTATGCGTGAGTGAATGAATGAGTGGGTGAGTGTGTGTGGGAAGAATAGCCAAGTTCGAGTGATAAGCCCCCACTCAATGATCACAGGGCCCGCCCTCGAAAATATACTGATAACCCTTTCACAATTACGTGATTTCCCATATCAACACATGTGATTCCACTGTTGAAGGCCAAGTTCTTCAATTCATTAACAAATATCGGCCTATTGATTACTACATCCTTTACAGCATTGTAATCACAGTAAGCGAGTAATCTCTGGAATCTCTGGTCATCTTCTGGACTATTAATCAGAAAAGAAATCGCTGTATCTTTGGCGCTTGTCCAGAAAACCTCTACTCACAAACATTGAGCAAGAATTTGACTAAGAAATCCGGAAAAAATGAGCAAAAATCCAGAATAAAATAGTATAATTAGCCATCAATGCATTGGTGAGGATGACTATTCTCAATAGCAATTATTTTGTATCAGAATTGGGCTATATTCATGATTACATGCCTAAAAAGAGCCCTATGATGAGAACATCATGAAAACCAGTTCCGGTTGAAAAGGTGTGCAACGAATTTCAGCACTTTCTCAGAGTGAACGGGCTATCACTTACAATTAAACATTCGATCGGGAACAGAGAGTCGTCAAAGCGAGATAGATGCGTTCGACACGGAGTAATATACAAGTGAATTGCCCATGTAGTAATTACTACTGGAAGCGAAGATGATGAACTGATGTTTAATGGGGATAGTTTGGCAGGGTCTTTTTCTCCAGGCAAAGAGTAGCGCCATATCAAATTCCTTGTTGGAGTCCAATTCCCTGATACAATATTCCGATCAGGGCACGTCTTGAGTTGGAGAATTCTCAGCGGAGGGGGTTCGTAAGGGGGGGGGGGGGTCGTAGGTCTAAAAATTTTTGTTCAATAGTTGAATTCCCTGTATCATTTCTCCAAAGAAAGGGGTTTTTTCTCGCCGCTGGGAAAAAGAGGGTCGTATCTGCCTTCCTGCCTTTATGGGAGAAATTCGACGTTTCCTTTTTTCCTTTTTCGATTTTTTTCCGTTCTACTGGTACTACACCCCCTTTTTTTTCTACACGTCTTCCCCCCCACCTCTCCCCTCCGCTCGCCTGAAAAACCTTGGGTGAAACCTAGAAAAGTCTTGGTAAATTTTGGATAAAGTGGTAGGAAGCTTGGAAAGGTTGACAAAATAGTGTGTGGGATGCGGAAGGGAGTGACACTGACGGCGAGATTCGGGAGGAAGGATCGTATTTTCCAAGAATTTTCCCCAGCAGCACGACGTGCCCCAGCTCTGATGAACCCAAATTTGTGGGAAGTTCACCCACAGGGGAACACTGAAAGTTTATGAAATCAATTATTCGCGATTATTTCACGTTTATAACGGATCAATAGTGGATGAATACGTGCAATTGATGGATTTGAAGGGTCTCGGGATCTATTAGTTCATGACAAAGACTAGCGCAAAACGTTGTGTAAATATTACTGGTAAGTAAATGTTAGATAAAAGAGATAGGGAATCGATGAGAGGATATTGTTGAAGGATAACTTACAGTGCATCATTTTCATTGATGATAGGCATAAGGCTATTACGTAATCGTTGAACGATAGACTCCTTGTCCGTGCCAAGTGTGTGGAGTTCACGGCACAAACGCAGCGACTGAATGAGAAGGCATTATTTACAATACAGGCAATTTTACTGGTTAGAACATCATCAAATGATATTGAACGTATATTATTTCGAGAGAGTATTTTAGCCCGTTTTAGCCCGCTTCAGACCCGAGCAGGCCATATTGAACATTCCCAAGGCAGTTGGAAAGCATATGTGTACAGTGAGGGAATGATAAGTGAACACGACGGAGATCGCCGGTGTTCTCGACGTTCGTGGGAAATTCAGGTCCATCGGGCGAAGCTCGATAAGTATTAACTCCCAGGATACAGTTACTCGATAACTATTTATAAATTCACCAGTCCCCCGCCCTCCCATCTGCAGGCTGTGCACTCACGCACTATACCACGACCGTTACATAATCCATGAGTCTATCGATCGTTGATTGCAGGAAAGTAATATGTGAAATCCCCGGTTTCAGTGCGATTTAGTTGAAATCTAGGAGGCAGGCGCTTAGGGTGTTTCCTGGATACCGTTTTCTCGGGCACCTACGACGATACTGGTAATCACTGGGAGAATGGAGCAGGGGAAAGAGTTGCTTTTTCTGGTTTTAGATTATTGGGAAGAAGTAGAGCGACCATTGATATGCTGATTGCAGGGTGGTAATATGTGAAAATTCTCGGTTTCAATGCGGTATAGATGGTAGCTGGTAAGGGAGCCGTATGAGAGCTTTCCCGGGTAACATTTCCTCGGACACCTACGAGAATACCGGTAACCACTAGAAGATGGGGAAGATTATAGGGAAAGAAGAAAGTGAAGAGGGCTGCAGACAGGGCTGGTCGTACATACGTTGCGATTTCCCAACGGGGGGGGGGGTTCGTACCTGATTGCTGGATGGAGGGAGAGGGTCGTATTTACGCTGAACTTTTTTTGATAGCATATCGTGGGGAGAAATGTTCACCTTACTTGTCGCGGTTTTTTCTGGTTCCAGTGGTGCTATGTATGTACACTCCTTATCCCTGAGTCGGGGTAGGCGTGGCTTTTGAGCATGGCATAGGACGGGTTTACTCGTGGGATACTTCAATTTGAAACAACTGCTATCTTGTTCTGTGTTAGATGTAGACATGATTACGACTGCTCCAAAATGACAATATCTCACGAAAACCTGGGCCGCCGCCATTTTAAAATCAAGTACGCAGCCACGCCTACCCGATCTCAGGGATTTCGAGTATACCTACCCCCCCCCCACTCGACGGCAAAATTTTGGAAGGGGGTGCAAAGTTGAGAAGTTGGGGTATGTGGGAAGAGGAGGGTCGTAGCAGAGGAAAAAATCCGGGAGAAAATACTTTCTGACTTTCCCTACTGGCACATCCTCTGTTTGTAGGGCTTCTGTTATTCGGACATGCTCTCGCTGCGAGGATCCAGAGGAATTTTCTCGTCGCCTTACTTTCGCAGCAGTTGAATGGAGAAGGAAAGGGAAGAAACGAAGGAAAAGAAGGAAGAAGGAAGAAAAAAGTAAGAAAGAGGGATGCCTCAATGACAAGTATTCTAAGACGGAGTAAAGAGTTGCCAGTAAAGAAAAGTGCAATGACATTAAAAAAACGCCGGTGAAAAGGAAGTTCGATGGATCGCATTCCCATTTAGTTCCAGCTCAGGTTCCCATTGATCAAAGTATTTTTTGAGTAGAATTCTAATTATGTTAGGACCCTGCCCTAATAAACTGTTCATGGAAAGTATAATTAGTGATGGGCAAAGTACAAAAAAGAGTTTATAAAAATTGAAATAGAAAAGGCCAAATGAAACGTCATGAAATATGGCTCCAAAGTGTGGTCCCGTATGAGGTGAATGGCATTATCTCGGCATGTTTTGCGGTCGTCGACGCCATCCGAGGAAAAAAGCCGACCAGCGCGTTACGGGCGAGCAGAGAGACAGAGAGAGACATTTAGACGGGGCGCGGCTCCCGAATATGAAACCGTTAGAACCTCGTTCACGTTCATAAAATTATAAAAACTGTGACGTCACGACCGGGCAAGGTAATGATGTTACAAAATCTACACGAGCACCTACACACTTACACACATGCCCGACGACACCCAAGCGATCCCCCTAAGCACCGCCCTTTTCGATGGTAGTTTGAATAATCCGACTGGTATCATCCATGCCAGACAAATGCAACATTTAGTCATTCGGCTGAGTACGAAATACAGTAGTGGGGTAAAGCCAGAAGGGAGGGGTCCGACAGTTCATTGGAACGCCAGCCACCGCCGCTATGCAGGCCAAGGGATGCTTTTGGATAGCACGCTGGGAAACTAGCGAATGGCTTTTTTAATGTAGGCCGACCAGCTGCTTTCAGCTGTGTTCTGTTGTAAATGCCTTCTGACCAGAATTCTCTTAGGTTTTTCATAATTTTCAGTCCGGAGATGAGACAAAAACTGTCTACGCTGAAGCGAGTTGCGTTCAGGCGATCACTGTTCGGAAAGGACAGCGAAACGAAGTGATCACAAGGGAAATCTAACGGATAAAGGGATGATAAACCCTCAAACCCTTGAAACCCAACCGATACCTTTCTCGGATGAGCCACGTATTTTACCCTCATTCAGGAATGTGCAGCTCTGAATGTGGTCTAAGTCTATACAAGGACTCGGGTGCAGGGTACATCATAACAATATTGAGGATTCCTTTTAATACCATCCGCAACATTCGTCGTCGTTGTCGCCTCTAAATCATTAAAAATGGCGAAATTTGTTCAGCCGGTCAGGGGTACGGAGCTCAAACTACTAGGTAAACCGCCAGTCACAAAGGGTTTTCATTCGGTTTTAATACTTAGCCCCCCCCCCTCGTGCGCTCAGGAGTGTGTTCTTCAACGAAGACGTACTCTGCTCGCGAGGGCCACCCGATGTACAGAGCTGCTTCTGTCCTGCCAGGTATGGTAGGAATTTGAAGGTGCAGGAAGGGTGAAGACCTAGTTGAAACGAGACCCGAAAGATCAACTCATGAGGGATCGTATTTGGCTTCTGGCGATGAAGATCGTAATTGGTTTACAAGGGGAATTTTCTTTCTGTTGATCTCAACCATTTCAAGCGCTGTGCAGACTTCATATCTGAGACGGAGTGGGTGTGATTGCGCCCTTCATTTGAACGCAATAGCCGCTGCAATTTTGGCTACTCCGCCATTGTGGGGGGAATCGTAGTTATGCCCATGAGTTTTTGCCCAGAGCAAGACAAAAGAATTGTCTCGAATGGAAATATCTCACGAAAAATGCATCCCACTTCAGTTTAAACGAAGTACGGCCACGCCCTCTCCATCTTTGGGATATAAAGGGTACGGTCACTAGCTGACAGCGTGGCGTAACTACTATTTCTGGTTACCCATGAACGTGTCTAACCGGTTCTATGGCTAAGAAAATTTTAGTGAAAGGTAAAAGGTTGGGTGGGAAATTGAGAGGGAATCCTACGACACTGCTGTCTCGACCACTCCGGTAATGTACCCTGTGATCCGGGATTTGACCACTGGAATGTGGCGAATCCCCTCGGAAGTCTGTACGAGAAACTCAGCTCTTACTCAATTATACTTTTGGTAGTAGAAACTAGTAAAAATCACATACCAAGTTGCATTTGGGGCACGTCATCGTCTCGGTTTACCTCGTGAATTCTTTCGTGAAAATCTGAAAGAAATCCTTCAGGAAACTGCTGGGAAGACAGAAGAGCAGGGATCATTAAAAATGATAGGTAATAACCGATTAGTATGTTGTTGCTTGTCTATGGTGAAAAAGTAATAAACATGACGAAACATCGGAAATAACTCTTCATGGGTGCAATAACAACCAACAATTACAGGCTCACCGAGGTGAAATTCCAAAACAAGTTTCATATGTGTGTATAATATTCTTGAATGCAACCAACTCTTGAACAACTCTTTTACAGTGACTCAATATGTTTATTTACTTTTTCATGACCGTTTCCCAATGTAAATAAAGGTGTGGTTACATGGTACAGTACCACATATGAGTCAATAGAGGAGTTCGAGAAGCTATGAGTAGGTCAAGCCTTGGAATTTCCTAAGTTGGGAATAATTTGTGGTAGAAATGTCAACGAAGCGATGCCACGAGGACTAACGAAACAAAATTTGGCTTGGGGGAGGGGGGGTGGAATTCGCACTTTCGCTACATCCCATGTTGTGGTCCTGCTTTATCAAGAATTGACAGGTACTCTTTGAAAAGGTTAACAAACGATTTCACAATATTCGATTACTATTATATCATGGCTTAACACGTTTCACAGATCTCTACATAATAGCTCATCTCGACAATGATAAGAAGCAAAAGTGGAGAAAATACCCCTCCCTAACCGAATTGTGCCCAGAATCCTTGTAGGTGAAGCGAAATCATGGCAAAAGGTTACACGAAGATTAATGTGGACCAAACCACGGCAAGGATAAATGGCGGGCTGCAAAGCTCCCACGCTGGGTTTGGGTTGGGTTATGAAACTAGATGGAGCGGAAATATTATTCGTAAAGTATAGCTATGTTTCCTTGCGGTGGAATGACAAAGTGGTCAGCGGATATTCCCGTGACCAGCAGCGATGATTCAGTTGTGTGAAACTATTACTACGGCTGTATTCTAGCGGTCAGTTTTGAGCAGATATTTGGGTAAGAACCCAGTAGCAATTAGTAACTTTGATCTTCAGCCATTAGAAAAACTAGCTCAATAAGATGCTGCGTTTGCAAATTTTGCTAATTAAGCTTTCGCTCTTCCTAGTGCGATAGGAGTTTCATGAGGTCCCTTCAAAGAAGAGGAAATTGCCAAGTTATAGAGTACCCTGTCTTATGCGGTCTAAGTAGCACCGTTGTATAAGCCGCCCGTTCGTCTTGAATTCGGCATTTTTTGCACCAAAATGGGGTTCTCATTGTTCTCATTCCCATCGTTGCCGCGCCCTCCGTGTAACCTCTGGTATGAGCCGGGGGCCGGGGCCCTTTTTTTAAAAAATAAAAACCCCCCCCTTAGAGTAGTTAATGCTACTTTGCGAAAGAGGGGAGGTAGCGTTGAATAGCTCACTTTGGGGAACCTTGAACAACCCACTTACAGTGATTCGAAGCGGTTGTTTGCCTTCGAAGGTAAAAGGCACGACAGTTTGGTATTTGGTCCAAAATTAAAGCAGAGGTGCTACATAGTGGGGAAAAACGGCGAAAAAGAGAATTGAAACTCGTCAAAACACTTTTGAAAAGGCTCTGTTTCCAGCCGACTTGGAAGCAGTTTTTGGACGAGTGTTTTCGCCGTTGAACGGATTTGTACCAATAATTGCTACGGTGCATACGGCTGCATGAAAGTGCTAATATATCCATGCAGCACCGCAGCCGCTTCATTTCGATCCCTGCGCTTTATTGCTTCGACAATGAAGCGATCCAAGATCATGTACGGTCGTCCACTTGTGGGCTGGCAGGCGTGGTGGGCGTCCGGGTTGGCATGTTGCAGCTTATAGGGCGCTATAGGATACCTCCTTTGGAAAAGGCGCTGCGCAGCGCTTGCCCAGGGGCACCAAATTCTGCCCTGCTAGGCGTTCGAATCCTGCGCGCCTCAGAGATTCATCGTGTCATCTGCCTTTAAAAGAGCTCTCCTATAGTTTTGATCTACAAAGCCTGGGTCCATTACTAGCGGTAGCGTCTCTTCAACAGATCGGTATGATTACCATCACATTAAGAGAATATGGAGAGTGAACAAAAACCTTTGACGCGCCTAAAAATACTATTGTTCTAGAAAGATACCCCTTCCATTGCCATTGAGATAATAGAATCCTTTACCAGAGAAAAGTTTTAAGGCAAAGAAAACAAAAAAATAGCAAATATTATTGTTCCAAGAAATCCGTTCGAGATGTCAACCATTCGCCTTTTGACAGATTCCATATGGCCAAATTGGCGGCGTACAGCGGCTTTCTCAAGTTAATTTCTTCCCAAACTTTTTAGCTTTCCTTCAGACGATAAATGTTGTTCATTTACTACGTTAGCTTCTTTCAGACCACGAACGGAGGCCTCAAATTTTCAGGGAGTTGAGGATGTTCCGCACGCGTTTAGAAATAATATTTAGGCTCCCAGCAGTAGGAATCAGGTTTAGCACTGCCCTCAAGACCTCCGGTTTCATGAGAGGGTGAATGAACAGGAAATCATGCGAAAGCACTCATACAATACACAACACAAATTACGAGAAGCACAAAATAAAACTGAAAATAATTGCGCTTTTCCACTTTCAGCAGAAAAATGTCGATATTAAGTAACCAACCATAACTTGGCAACCGCCCCATTGGGTCCAGGGTATCTCAATGGGATCAGTTCTTTTTATTTTTAATATTTGTAAAGCGTGGGAACTGCTAACGGCAGCTGATCGAAAGGATGGTTGCGCTGAAAGATAGCTGCTGCTCAAGAACTGGTGTTAAGCGAGAAATCCCGCTTGTTTATTTCATAAGAGTCGGCTTGTGAAGAGCACACGTTTGTTTAGCACGAAGCTCGAACTCGTCTCTGATACCACTCATCTCATGACTCAGGTAGGCTTTGTGGACGGTGGAGAGGTGGTGGTGCTCGTAGGGATGAACAGACTGAATTTCTCGCGCAGCAAAAGCATCCCGCATATACAACAGAGCGATAAACAGTAACGTCGCTATCACTTTGATCGCACGCATTATCCACGAGTGACCGAAACGAATAGCGTGCAAAGGCTGATGAAAGTGCAAAATACGTGAAAATTATTTTTTTTCGCTTAAACGACCTTATTTCAAGATTAAAATTAGCATTCCCCTATCTTTTTTACGAGCCCTTCAGAAGCGAAAAGAGCGTTTGACTCGTTTCACTCATTGATCAGATCATTCTCAAACTTACTGCAAGTTTGTTAATCGTGATCTGCTAATCGATACAAGGTTGGCTATAGAGAAAACGACGCGGGCTTAAACACGCGTCGACAGTGGTAAATCACTGCATGAGCTAAATTCTCGGATGAAAGTCGAATTCATGGCCTATAAACAAGGTTTTTGTCGTGGCCCGAAACATTGTGGACTCAATGACACCGCTTGTGGTCCTTAAGTAACTCTACTGAATACAGCAAACTTGGTCAGACTCATTGGGATACAGGCACTAAATTGGGGTTTTGGAAGTTGTTATTACTGACCCTGAGAAAATCTCTTTGTTTTCCTCTGAAACATCGCTTTTAGCCCATTGTCCTTAATGCACACTCCTCATTTCCCCCACCACATTATTCTATGGAGATAACGGTGCGAAGTCGCATTGGTTGGCACGAAACTGCCTGGCGCTGCGGAAAATTACCAAACTCGATGGAAACGAGCCGTCAGAGTAGCTTGATTGCCTGAACAACGATATCGCATTTCCATGCAGTGACAAGAGAGCTGAGAAGAGATGGAAGGAGACAATCGTGACAGCGCTGCCTGTCTAAATCAAGCAAGGTGCTGCAAGGTTCCTCAACTGTCCAAGAACACAGCTTAGCAGGAAGCTATATGACGAAGCTATATGGAGTCCGCGTACACTGGTCCAGGTCATAACAGAGGGGAACAGAAGTGCTGCCGTAACCTCTAATGCAT
>MU918432.1:0-10374 GCA_036418165.1 Cooperia oncophora | reverse complement strand
GATATGATCCAGGTATCAGGCTCTCAGTAGTTCGCACACAACTCACTCCTAGGCTTTATCGTTATTGACATCATGTACGGCCGCTAAAGCAACTGGAGTTCAGATGCATGACGGTTGTTTACTCAGTTACGCATGAACCAAGTAGAAGGCTTTATCACTATGACCATGACTATCTTCCATCAACAACCCGAGAGAGGACCATTCGAAGCGCTAGACTGCCGAATGCGGGAGGGCATTCCAGAAAAAAACCCTACAGTGGTGGAGAACGGTAGGATGCTTCGAAGGCTGCTCTTACAAGCTGCTGAATTTTCGTGTGAGGGTTATGAAGATTTTGGTACTAACCCCGAGAAAAGAATGGACAAAAGGATAGATTTCAGCGTTACATTAGGACAATGGGCACAGGATGTAATAGGGGACAACACGGAAGTATCCTACTATATATAACGAGCGCGGGGGCAATACAGATTTATGTATTGTGTGGGCATTATGGCGCGGAGCACACCCCTGCTGCAAATAGAAGCGTGTGCTAAGTAGTACACGATCCCAACCCTTGCTCTATCGGTTGCGATTCGATCACTACAGCGCCGTATAAGCAGCCCACCGTTGAAAAAGTTAAAAATTATGGAGCGCGCCTGGCGAAGCCAGGCCAGCTCGGCGAAGCCGAGCTAAAGAGAAGGAGGAGAGCTCGGCGTCAGCCGGGCGATCCGACTGGTCTAGAAGAATACGAAAGGCACAGTCAGGGTGCAGCATCATTGTGTGAAACACATGGGAGGTCGTACTTGGCCGCTGGCTGGCGAGGGGGGTCGTATTTGGTTGTTGTGCCGTTGCCTTGAAGAAAAATTTTCTGTGTTGGGAAAAGTTTTTTCCTCGGTTGTTGACTTCTCGCGGTTTTCCCTTTTCACACTGGCTATTTACCCCCCCCCCACCCCGCTCAACTGAAATTTCTGTTTTTGGGTGAAAGCTGGAAAATGTGGGGGGAAATCTAATTATTTGGTAGGACGCTGTTAACTTGTAGGAAACCGGTAGGTAGATGTTGGGGAGGGGGAATCGTAGCGAGACCCTCCCATAGGTGGGAGTGGGGGGGGGTACCGAGACCCTACCGCACTAACACCACCATTTTACACATCACGATGCTGTATCCTGGGCACAACGCTAGGTGTCGCTTCCGTACAACAAAAGTGGAACGCGCTTCAACTAAGAGTGTGGTGAAAGCCTGTCTCACCATATTCAAGTCAAATGGCTTGTATCCGTTGGTGTTTCTTGAGATCCAGTCGGGGAAGAACTCATCCAGTCGTTCTGTGTGTCTCATTACCATGATCACATTTGGATAAATCTTGTATTGCCGAGGTCTCTGCCTGCAATTCTTTCGGAAGAACTGAGTTGTTGAAGTTTGTGATATTTCAATCAAGCACAAACAATTTGAGTGAAGCCAGGGTTATCATTACCCTTCTTCATTGGTACTTCCCTTTCAATTATGGTGGTAAAGAGAAAAGTCGCATCAACGATGAAAGCACAACGGCAGGCTCTGCCAGCGAGACCCGTGTGAATGTGCTTTTGTATGTGAATGGAACTACGAAAACGAACGGAAGCCGAATGCGTGGCGTATATTCAGGCACTTCACGTGACCCCCAGCACTTTGTTTATGCCGCACTCTCACCACATTTTAACCAGACTGGCACTGCAGACAGCTTGCTATGCCTATATTAAAGGCATAGCGTGTGACTAGAATCGCGGGCTAAGGAATTGTACCGGTGCTGAGGAACTCAGTAGAGAAGAAGAAGTAGAAAAAACCGTTGCATAGGTTTGAAATAAGACTCCATCCTAAGCGGGCGATTTTGGCTGAACCTCGGTTATTATGGCTTCGATCTACTCATACATAGAATGGTGGGCCGGGACAATGGGAAGAACGATAGCGTGGGCTCCCTTCCCTATTCGCCTGCTCCACAAAAAGAATGAAGCCACTGCCACTGTGAACCAGGCTATTTGCTCGTGGAAGGGAAAAGATTCTCCGGTTGGTCGCCATGCTGATTTTCGAGCTAAACTGCGCATCCAGTTCTGCGGATCCTGCTTTTTGCCGTGTGCGATAGGGGTTGGTCTTTAACTGCTCTATCACTTTTTCCGCTCAAAGAAGCATGGAAACAGGGCTGCACGATATCAGGGTGCCATATCCCGTCTCCTCCCGCGATGCCACACAGCCAAGCACACGCCTAACCGTTGCCAGACGCGCTACTTGTCTGCGTCTTCTCACTCCGGGTCGCTCTTCACCGCTGACGACATGTTCCCTGGGGAGCTTTGTAACAACGCAACAACCTGGAGTGCACAGCTTGTCTTCAAGGCAAAAGTGAGAGGCTGCTCAATGGGTCCCTCTTTCATTTCTCAAATCAGTCCTTCCGCGGATGGAATGATATCATCTATGCCAATCAAAGTATTGAAGCCTACCCCACTGCGACTCACATCGCAGGTGAGGAAAAAAGGCAAGTAGCCTTGGCAGGCGCTCAGAGGGGGCAGGTATCACTGATGTGGTGACTAGCTTTTCTAGCGTTGGAAGTTGAGCGCAGCTAGACGGTTAATAAATTTCTATTCGTAGAACCAACTTCAATTTGTCGCTTCTGTCCATGTTAGATGAGCATGAATACGACCCCGTCTCAGAGGTGAACGATCCTGAATGGATTGATAAATTTCTTTGCCTTCACTAATTCGCGCTTGTATTAGGTTGTCTGAAAGTCTTACACGGTTTGTCAAACAAGAATTTCCAAGTGTGTGGACAATGTTAAACTCCAGGTGTTTTTCAAAAAACTCAAAAGTCACTAAAATCTTGGAGCCGAAAACTTTCGAGACTCAGTGTCGTTTGAGTTTGAAACAAACATTTGGGGTTTCACATTGTTACCACACATTCAGATAAAGTGAGACTCCGAGACAGCCCAATACTCCGGAGAATTTTTGAACAGGTCGGTTGATTAGACAATAGACTTGTGCTTTGTTTGCTGAAAGCTATCCTTCTACATTTGAGGTTCAGATACCCATTCTGACAGGATGTTTCAGATTAGATTAGATAGATTCAGAGACCTACAGGTGCATGGCGCACTTCGGCGACGGGGAGGGGGGGGGGGGAATGGGGACATTGTGCTCTTTCACTGCTTCATGACTTCCGGTTTACAAGACTCTCTCTGGTGAAACTTGTAAACACTTGTGAAGCTGGAGCAAGCTCGTCTAGCCACCATGGTAAAACGTGTCAACTCAAGAAAAGTCTATCAAATCGGTGGACACATCGATGGGAAGCGAAATTCCCCCCCCCTCCGGTCGCGCCGACTGTGCAGTTTGTGACCCTCCTGAAACTGTATTACTTTTTTTAAGGAAGTATTCTTCAGTCAGAAGTCTGAGCAAACAGCCTTCAAGGGTGCTAGCCATGATTCAGATCGATGAATGCATTGCGCGTGAAAAGTCATTCGAAAGCAGCATTCAGACTTTGTGATTGTTGATGGCGCAGTGCGACGCGCGTCCACTCGCTACCATAGGGCTAATGCCGTTTGGACTCCAGAAATTTCGTCTTCGAGCTCATTTTCAAATTGCCTAAGTCACCAAATCCACTAAAAACTATAGGGGTAATTCAACATCCTGATTACGAGTATGACACTCATTCTTGGCGCTGGCGCCAAGAGAGGACACTACGATTACCTCCTGGGCTCAGCCTTAGCAGAGCGCAGGTAACAAGGTATTATCCCTACCATAGCAATGGTGCTCCAACGCTACAGACGGGAAGACAGCCGTGGACGGAATCGATTACCGGAGGAGGCTCGTCCCTTGAGAGAGTATGGGTTGATGAGGTAGGCTCTGCTGAATCACAAAGTCTCGTACACTGTTGCCCTTCTGTACTCTCCCACAATACTGGCTGAGACGGCGCGTCGTCGCGCCACATGGCGAAGTCTGAAGGCTGCCTAGTCAAGACTTTTGCCAGATGGCTGAAGTTACATGTAGTCCAGTTCAGTTAGATGGAGAGCACAATACCTTATCCTGAGCGACTCTATGTATTATTTACTTCATTTGAATGTCTTGAATAAAATGTTTTCAAAGGTGACTGTACATATTGTTATGAGGAATGTGTTGCAGGAATCTTGTATAACTTGCACATTTTTCTCTAACATGTTTTTCGACCTTTTCATCTCTCGCTCTGGTTAGATGTTGCCACATCCTTATAGAAAAGAGTGTTGTACTCTGGGCTCCACTTCGGTGGTTCTTACAATTAGTGATGACGCCTGGGCGCTTGCTCGAGACTGCTAGTGTCTGCTAGTGGACGCTTTCTCGGCTTAGAAGTTTATTGACTTTTTAGCGGATGTTGTGGCCTTCTCAGCACCTGCCTATACGAAAGCAGTCAGTGTCTTGGGCCTTCAGTTGCACAGGGGCCGTATGCGTGACCGCCATGACATATTCGTTTCTGATGTCTAGCCGCATCAGCCGCAAGCCTGTCGCAGCATTGCCACTTCAGCGAATCGAAGCTACAGTCCGTGGTTCTTGCAGAGGTTTGGCTAGTTGTCGTTGCCATAGAGCATCGCAGCGCTCACCACGGTCTGGTGCACCTGCGCTAGAGCATCCTTGTGTCCCGGCGATACCACAAAGCTCCAATGTACTGTTTCAGGGCTCGAGTTTTCCTTGACCTTCCTCACGTTCGGATGAAGTCAGTTTCCGCCAGCGTTGCGTGTTCCTTTTCTATCTCATTCTAGAGTTCTTGGTTGATTTCCTCTGTCAGGATAACTTTGCTATCGTGGTCCTTATCGACCTTCCAAGAGCTCCATTTTTCTCAAAATTGAGAGACATCCGGAGGTGAAACAGGCTAACGGCTGATCCTTGGTCCAATGCGATCTTTGTCAGAACTTCGCTGGCGCATATTGTCGCGTGTAGCAAGCGGGGAACCCTCACAGAGCCTACCACTGACAGCATGTACCTTTGACAGAGATCCCCTATAGGCATACTGTGACCTATCTTCTCGTATTCCCAGAATTCCGTTTCGTTTGAAACGCTAAAGGGACATATTCAGCTCGCAGCTTGTCCAGATGCTGGTTTTTGCCCGTTTCACGCGGCATCAGTGTCCTACATAACTATTGGGCCTTTATGATTCTGTTGTTCGAGAAGAATGACATTAGCCATGCCCACTATCTCAGCCCCTATCAGTTGTTATCATTTCTTACCACCAATCAGTACTATCTGCGTCTTATCCATCATATCACCTGTTGGAATCCAACTTCATACTGTTACTGCTCTGTGAATCAGGCGACGCTTGTGGGCTTATTCACACTCTGTCAATCTCCACATTTGTTACATGTCCTTGTCGGCCAAGAAAAATGTTTATATTCCCGCCTACATCACCATTAGAAAACTAACGTCGCACCATGTTGGTAACGAAGCTGTGAAGGTCGCGGCGTTTGTGGATGTATGGTGGTGTCTGGTATCGTGTGTGACGCGTAGAATTCATAACTTCCTTCAAAACGGCGACAGAGCGCTCAAACTGATAAGTGATGTAGGAGGTCGGGCAGGAACACTATTGGTAGGTGGCAGGAAGTGATAAGAGCTGATAAGATAACATAAGGAGCCTTAGAAGGGAAGGGCCACTAAATTCATAGCGCCGGCCACAGCAACAACGTCGGGACGTTGGTTCCAAGCAGTAAGATAGGGGGCAGGATGGGAACATTAGTGATGGGTGGCAGGAAGTGATAAGAGCTGATAAGATAACATAAGGAGCCTTAGAAGGGAAGGGCCACTAAATTCATAGCGCCGGCCACAGCAACGTCGGGACGTTGGTTCCAAGCAGTAAGATAGGGGGCAGGATGGGAACATTATTGGTGGCAGGAAGTGATAACGGCTGATAAGATACCATGAGGAGCTTAAGCAGCGGAGGGTCACCGACCTCATAACAATTGCCACAGCGACGGTAGGATGTTGATCCCAAGAAGTAAGATATAGGGCAATCAGAATGGAATCATTATGGTGTGTGGCCAGAAGTATAAAGCTGATAAGAAACTATAAAGGGCCTCGACAAAAAGAGGGCTCATCAACTTTCATATCAATTGCGTCCACAGCGACTGTAGCGTTAGTTCCAAGATGAAAATAGGGAGCAGGATGGGAACATTATTGGCGGGTGGCAGGAAGTGATAGCAGCTGATAAGACACTGTAATGGGGCACTTCGGAAACGAAGCCGCCAAAATTCATAGCACGAGTTGTAACATCACTGGGGAACTGCTTCCAGCAAGGGATTCAGAGGTGGTTAGGGAGCATGGTGGGAGATTTTAGTGGCGGTAGATGAATTTTGATAGTGTCCGACAAGGCCTAAGAGTCAGTATCTATCGCATCTTTACTCGGCTTGCGAGTGAACTTGACCACCGCTGCCGAAGGACCAACGGGCAAAGGCTCAGTAAGCCAAGATGTTTACAGCCCTTAGCGAAATCCCTTAGTTTGGCGGTTGAAAATTGATTCGAGCCGCTAACCTCTTAGATTTCACCCAAGGAAAAACCGAGATTTTGTTCAATGAGAGATGAAAAGAAGCGCCAACAAGACGGATACGTTGAAGTCGCTCAACGAATAGCTAGATAAGCACATTCACTATGAATTTCGAGTATCCGCATCTAAACTCTCGCAACCGCTAAGCTGTCCTGTTTCCAACGAATGGCGAGTGTTGTTAGAAATGTGATAAGCACCAGACATTGTTCATTGAAAAGGTGCAAAAATGAAGAAAAGGGCCGGTATTCGAAGGCAGGGGAATTGAGGTCCAAGTGTCGTCAGCACAAAATTCCTGTCTGTAATCAGTACCGTATGGGATAGGAACGCAATGCGCGCAGTAAAGTGCGCGTCAGCCAAACCTGTTAACATATAGTTAGGATTCTACGAATTAATGCGTGCTTGCTTCCTCATCGTAGATGGCGAACGCGGTATCAGGTGTAGCCGGTCTATTTTTGAAGCTACCCAAGGAGCATTGGCTGTATAGGCCAATTTGGAGTTAAAAGAAGACTAGGTTTACGCAGAGTTGGTGTTCTTCCGGATATTACTGTGGATGGATGACGTATGCTTCGTGCAAAGTTCTAGGATGAAAGCCGATGCGATGAGACCGAAACAAATCTCCTCAACTTTACCCAACATCATCTTATGATAGGCAATGCACCGCACGGCATGCGCAGTCGTCTTCATAACCTGGTAGCTGAAGAAGTGCTTGGCTTAATGGTGTCCCACAGCTGTTAAAAACAGGCTTCAAAAGCAAACAACGTCATTCGCACCCGGCCCGCACAAGAGAGAAATGTGTGAGCACAGGTGTAAGCAGAGTGTGAGCGGTCTGGGTCCGTCGCTTGTCAAAAGAGTTGGAAAGATGAAGGTGTCCAATCCGTTGGGAACAGGAGACTTGTATTGCATCGCTTGTCAAGTGGCGGGCCTCGTGTGGAGAGCGTACGGACGTGGTAAGTCAAGTACCGTGCCTAAGACGTGGAACCACTCTTCTTCGAAACAGACGTTATCTCAGGCTTTCTCACAGGTGCAGAATTCCCTCGGTGATTGGCGGGGGGATGACGCCCAGACGAGGATTATCGTGCCCTTCGCCTTTAAGGTGCTATAATGACGAAAATGGTGGCTCCTCGTGACTTGCGCAACCTTGGGATTGTCTACGACATGTGCCGGAAGGAGAGCATGCTCCATTCGCCATGATACCATTCATTCGTAAGTACCAGTAACGGGAAGAACTCGAAATCCCTGAGATCGGGTAGGCGTGGCTGCGTACTTGATTTTAAAATGGCGGCGGTCTAGGTTTTCGTGAGATATTGTCATTTTGGAGCAGTCGTAGTCACGTCTACATCTAACAACAGAACGATCAAGGTAGCAGTTGGTCGTCGGATTGAAAGTATTCCTGAGAAAACTCTGTCCTATGCCATGCTAAAGCACACCTACCCGTCTCAGGGATAAGGATGACTTACCTCTCTGGTATTCAGTGCGGCGCGCTCGCCAACCGACTCAGTTGCCATCTTGCTGAGCGCTGCTTCATGCGTTTTCGTATTATCCATAGTCCGGGCTCGATGGAACGGCCGAGTCAAATCCATACTCTTGGCCAACATTCTCTAACAACCGTTAGTTTGGTTGCTTGCCAAAGTCATGCCAGTCCTAGTCTGTTGTCCTGTGTATTCCATGTCCACTAATAGTACTTAACTAGTTTTTATCAAAGTTATTGATCACTTTTCAATTGTGAATAATCATAATAGTGTAGGTTATCATGTGAACTTCAGATCTCTGTGCATTGTGAAGTCGTAGTATCCGTAGCACTGTCCCCTGGATAAGCCTAACATGCCCGGGCGGGCGGACAGACTTTTGCTCGCACAGACTGTACTACAAGACACCTCCTCTGAGAGGGTGAGAGGCCTCCTTATACCCACGTCCTGTGTTGTCCTGGTAGAGTGCTGCTGATGCACCTCCCTCCCTCCACAGCAGGGACATGATCTTTGCCTTCACAGTACCCGACTGCGAATCTGTACTACATTAGTGAAAATGTGCTGCGTTCTCACAAAACCCTAGCTATAGAGGTTCAAACGTTTTCGGCATTCACTCTCGAAAGATTAGATACGTATCGAACCGTCGCCGAAAGCGTCCATTACGCCGATTTCATCGATTACGTAGGATCAATAAGAATAACTCATCTTATCGTGAGCAGCATAGTCGCCGAAAAAGTGCAGTAAGAAATGATAAGCTGGATCTTAACACTTGTAGGAGGTACCTCTTCCACCATTTGGATAACAGTGATAACACAGTAATGAGGTAGACGAATCATTCATTGTTCCCACTCACCACCTACTGGTTGAGTAGATGAATCAGTATTAGGGTGCGTTATCATTTATGCAGATATATGTATGCGTTTTTATATGCGCGCAACAGGAGAGGATCAAGGGATCCACGCGCAGCCACTGGCGCGTTTTTAGTAGCCAAATGACTTGATTTACT
Organism: Cooperia oncophora; assembly: GCA_036418165.1. Classification (NCBI taxonomy): domain Eukaryota; kingdom Metazoa; phylum Nematoda; class Chromadorea; order Rhabditida; family Trichostrongylidae; genus Cooperia; species Cooperia oncophora. Next base: position 1,412 of record MU918432.1, on the reverse strand, counting down.
ACAGAACTTTCTCATACACCATTCAGATTGCTAGCTGTCCCGTGCACGTGATGACAACTCCGCAGTGATGACGTACTGTAGATCTTCTAACCTAGTTACATTTATCTTGAGTACAGCTACTCAACTTCCTCTAGCCTGAAACTCTTGCGCGGCAAAGAAAGCCGGGAGACCTATTCTCTACAATTCATTAGCCTCAATGAAACTCAGTGAATCTCAATTGTTCGCCAACGGACCATCAGTCAAGCAAACGAGTAACACCTCAGAGTTAGCGAATCGCAGTAAGTGGTAAACCGACTTCGATTTCCGAAGAATCGGTTACCAGTAGGAGTGCCTCGGAGTGCTATAGTGAGTATAGGGTGCCCATCTGCTCTGGGTAGGAAGAAGATAGGCGACTACAGACACTGGACTATCTGCTCCGTACTATACGGCTACTGTAAGTCGAAGGTAGTAAAACGCACCTTCACAACGTTCCAAATTTGACTCGTTGTTCTTCGATTGCGGCTGTGACGTCGGATTCGAATGCGCATGATGGTCGTGGGCTAGCTGTGCAGACATACTCGCTCGCAGGGACGGATATGTGAGAATGACTCCACAGACCCACTTTGCGTTAACACATACAAAAACATACTATCTCTTATCCCACAATTCGGATACTATTATACAATTTGAACTTGTAAGTCGAAGTGTAGAGGGTGGTTGGTGTCAGGAATAGTCGATCGTGCTTTGAGAGTACCTTGGATACTCCTCAACGATATTCCGATTCGTGTGTTCTTGCCTGCAGTGGGGGAGACGGACAGAGCTATGCAAAGTGTTACTTGTCCGCAGTGTGGCAGATGGCTAGAGCTATGACTCGCCTGCCCTCGGAGAGCTCTCCAGTGTATGGTCAAGGCAGAGTGGAAACCCTGCTCAGGCAGCAGACTGTCTCTGTATTGTCTCTGTGAAAAGATTGAGACCCTTTGTGCAGCCGCACATTTTTCTCCTCTCGCGGTCAAGTACAACGGAGGATCACTTCGTCGCAGCCCAGCATCTTGGGGCTCCAGGGCTATTTACAACATTAGAGAAAGTCGCGAACTTCCTACAAGGGGGCTGTTCTCTACCAAAACTTAGCCAAGCCCCATGCTGACGAAGGTGACTTTGGCTGCAGGAGTACTACCTTACTGATAATTGGAATTTCCTACCGTCTGTCTGCTTGTCTGTCCGAAAATTGGGTTCCACGTGAACTGCCATTTGGAGAGCTACAGTCTTGTGTCGCAGAAGCTGTAGGGAGTCAATTTCAAAATGAAATATAGGGGTGGGACAGAAACACTACTGGTGGATGACAGAACGTTTGCGTTCGTAGTCGTTGTTCAACGTGGTGAATCTTTTACATTATCAAATTATGAGGATTTAGTGGTACGAACGCCTGGCTTGTG
>MU918408.1:7915-29685 GCA_036418165.1 Cooperia oncophora | reverse complement strand
ACAAAAATACAACAATTAAATGAAAAAAAATGGATTTTTGTGGATGGGCAAACGTTCTGGGAATTTTAGTAGTCCTCGAATGAGTCTTTGGTGCTCACAATAACACTGGGTGGCCATAGAAAATCCAATGACAAGGGTTAGTGGGATTGAGTTGCCGAGGAAGGGTTGTCGCATATAAAGTCTCAGAGGGATTTGCACTGATGAAGGCAGAAATTTCAGAAGGGAAAAGAGACCAGACTCAGTCGGAATTGTTGGCATGGCGTAAAACCGTTTTCAAAGGAGTTCCGAGAGCATTCATGTTGAAGGAGTCTTTCCCGGGATTTCGATGTCAGGAGATTAGGTTGAAGAGGATCTTACAAGAAACAGCGGGATGGTCATGTGAAGAGGGCGATTCCTAATCGCGTGTCCTGCATTACCACATGGCTCACGGTAGTCACGGGTAACTCACCTCGGGGGGACAGTTCGGCCACTGCGATGGATAGGGGTTTTGCACTTTTGTCGCTTCACATTGACGTGTCGGACCACCTAGGAAGCCATTTCGTGAGCTTTCAATGGTTGACTGGTTCTACCATGGTGGATAGCACGAGCATGTTTCCAGATTCACAACGCAAGTTACATAAAGTTCACACAGATGCTGAGACTTGTAAATTGTGAAATCCCCCTTCCCTCCCCCCCCCGTCCGGAACAGCGCATGCGCCACAGTTGCTCTCTTGTCTCAATGTGCAGAATCAAGATCGTTGAGCGGCAAGGTCGCGGGGGGCGGTGGCGACTGAATGGACTTCACCTGTAGAAAATAGTAAGATGCGGCATCAGCGACATGGGGGGGTATGTAGGGCAAACATGGAAAGCCTGTCGATACGCCACATAGCGACAAGAGGTTCACTGCTCTGGGCGAAATTCGACTCGGTATCCGACCGGGGACTGAGTGCGTGCAGTAGTCACGCCAGTTCTCATAGCGCCGCTTCATAACGAATTTTTGAATCAGACTCATTGGAGCCTGAATTTGTTCGAATGTGGTCTGAGCTTCCGTCCAATACCGGCTGTTTGTGAAGACCGTATCTATAGTATTTTTGAGGGTGGGGTCGTAAGAGTACGTGCTGCAGGAGCTATGTACTGCACTGAGAAATCAACCAAATTCCAGACTGCACATGTAACAGATGTGCATGGCGCGCCAAGTCTCCACTTCTGCGAAGCTTGTATCAAAATCTCTACGAGTGGAAGTCACTTGCTGTGCCATATAAGCCTCGCGGGCATGCCCTCGGCGAAAATCTAGTCCAGTTTTGTTAAAAGCGTCGAAAACTATTTCACGGTCTTGCAACAAACAGCCGGTCTTGGATGGAAGCTCAGACCACATCGAACAAATTCAGGCTCCAGTGAGTTTAATTCAAAAATTCATTATGAAGCGGCGCTATGAGAACTGGCGTGGCTACTGCACACACTCAGCATCAAATTAGATCCCAAGTCGCATGTCGCCCAGTCAAGCCCTTGTCACTGCGTGGCCTATCGACAGGCTTTCCATTTGCCCTGTATACCCCGTTTGTCTCTGATGTCGCAGTTTTACCATTTTCTAAAGGTGAAGTCCATTCATCCCACCTCCCTTGCCGCTCAACGATCTTGATTCTGCTTGATCGCAATGAGAATGGAGCAGCTGATGGCTGAGTTCCGCGACGGGGGAGGGCATCCTGCACCTTCGCTACTCCACTAATTCCGGTGTACAAGTCTTGCTCTGATAAAACTCGTGAACTCTTTTTAGGGCAAGGTCGTCTATCCACCATGGCACAATCCGTCAAGTATTGTGAGCTCACGAAATGGCTCCCTTGATGGGTCGACACGCCGATGTAAGTAGCAAAAGCGCTACCCCCCCCCCGTCACTGTGTGCAGGGCATACGATGAGGAATCGCCCTCCCCACACGACTACCCACCATTGCTTATCGAAGATCCTCTTCAACCTAGTCACCTTACATCGAAATTCCCGAGAAAGAATCTTTCAACAAGAGTGCATTCGGAAATCCGTCGGAAACGATCTTATGCCACGCCAATAATACTGGTACTGATCTCTTTGCTTCTCCTAAGATTTCTTCCCCTATCAATGCAAACTCCGCTGAGGACTACCTATGCGACAACCCTTCCGCAGCTACTCAATCCCATTGTCCCTGTCGTTGGATTTTCTGTGGCCACCCAGTGTTATTGTGAGCATCAAAAACTCATTCGAGGGCTACTAGAATTCTCAGAAGTTTGCCCATCCACAAAAATCCATTTTTAGCATTTAATTGTATTTTTGCGTATTTCGGAAGCGTATTGCGCTTACACGGGCTTATGCCGTTCCCTAGTCAGGTTCAATGAATGAACTCCCTCGTGGTCGCCGCCACGGCTGGTGCAGGAACGGCTATTTGGACATGTTGACGCGCTTTTTTCGATGAAAATCGCCAAAGCCTGTCCAACCTGTTTAGCTTACGAGCGCTATTTTTTAGTGTCAGCGTAGACATCGTGAATTTAGCACAATGCCCCATGAGTGGTCGATTTTGAGCAGGACCGCAACCATTATTTGGGGATCCTGGCACGATTTTTCGGTACGAGCCCCCCCTCCCTTATATTTTTGGAGAGGGGGGGTCGTTCTCCCTCCTCATCGAGCAGTTGAGCGGGGGTATATAACCCACAACACATGTGAAACGGGAAAACCGCTAAGAAAATACAACCCCTTTCTATATTTTCCCTACTCCTACCTACCACTTTCTTCCTACCAGTTTATCCCGAATTTTTCGAAGATTTTCCTAGTTTTTCACAATCTTTTCCCATTTTTTTCGCTGTTTAGCGGAGGGTATATGGTACATATGAAACAGGAAAACATACGAGAAATCAGCAACCTCTGTCAAAAGGCCGGAAGCCAAATACGACCCCTCTCTCCCAGCCAAGAACGTGTACGGTACTCGTTTTTAGTTACTAGTTCAATTAATAGAAATTCTGTACTGTTTTTTTTACATATCCGGGTTCTCTACAAAGCAAGTTTCGCTATACAGGACTCAGCACACTGACACCTTTGCGCTGCTCGTTACTGACTGCCCACTCATTACGACCCCCCCCCTCCCTCTACCAGCGGCCAAATACGACCCCCTGTTGGGGAATCCCCAACAACGATGTGCTGCGAGTACCACCCCACTCCTTCATAGAGTCTCTGAAACAAAAAAAATCAACTATCAAAAAAAATTTCTCTCAGACCAAGTACGATCCTCCTGTTGGGAATCCCCAACGACGATGTGCCCTGATTCGAAGTTTACATAGCAAAGTAAGAGAACTTAGTTGTAGTGGCGAAACCTCAATGGAACGCAGAAGTGGGTGGTCGTGTGGTCATTCAATAGTGGCCGGGAAGTGCCAGTGTCGATCGAAAGTTAGTGAAGGAGTGCCAGCCAATTTAACGAGGATCCGCCTAGTTGGTGCCTCACACGTGCCGGCCATAGTGCAACCGCAGGGCGTGTCATGTGCTGTGACGTAAAGTTGATCGGTGTGGTCCTAAAATTTGTATGTTGACGTCAAATTGTAAACATTCACTGTGAAGTGAGTAATAAAATACTACGGCAAAACAACCGCTCCCTCTTCGCCATGCTATTTCCCCTTACCCAAAACCAGCCCCTCCGCATCGATTGCTGCGAACACATTGCACTTTTAAGTCCATAAAGAAGGTTTGGGCTGAGATATACACGCACTGACGAACTGGAAGAACCAAAGACCATGGAGCTTAAACTGGGGAAAAATAATCTGCAAGTTTATAAACTCCTAGCTCTAGGTCCAGGCAGCTGAGTGTTCCGAACAAGCACTCCATGACCTGAATTGCACCCCCTCCCCTTGATAGCTATTTCGACAGAAATAATTCATCAAGCTTTTAATTTTCTAGTGGCTTCGCGGTAGCATTTTATCCCTCACAGCACTCATGCTGAACCTTGTATGTACTTTATATACGTCCGGTTCTCGTGCCAAGCTGCATCAAGGTGTCCCAGCCGACACGGCGCTACCAGTTCCCCGGATGGAGGGAGCGTGAAGGTATGGGGTAAGGGGGTTGGGGAGGGGAAACTGGGTGTAGATGTTCATCAACGATGTTCTGGGCTATTTTGCCGTCGACGCTTTTCGCGTTGTCCGAGGAGTCGTCTAAGAAGCGAGGAATCATGAAGATGAGGTGAACGCATGAATGACAGAGACCTGCCTGAAAACTGGAGTGCGTACCTCTGGCGCTTTGGATATTCTATAAAATATGACAGCTCAGTGCATAAATAAGTAAATAAATAATAATAAATAAATAAATAAATGAGTACATAAGTAAATCAGTGAACTACTTTTGATCTGATATGGCAGTATTTTTGATATATGCGGAACAGAAAGTGAGCCCAATTTCGTTTATATCCGCGAAAAAGAGCCAGATAGTGCAAAGCGCACGCCGAGCACAGAGTGCAGCTCGCCCCTGTTCCGTACCAGTTCTTGCCAGGTTTCCTATCCGTGCCACCCTAAGAAGATGTGACCAGCGTTAGCCATGTGCACTTTGACAGGCACAAACTGCCTAAAGTCTCTTACTGGAACTGCTCACACTACCCACTTCTCACTCGCCACCCGGACCAGGGTGCCCCCTCCCCACAAATGTCGTCCCAGATCGCGTGACTTTGGACAACGAAGCTCTGGATGGACTGAACAAATGAGGTCCTTTCGAATTTCACGTTTATCTCTTCATTATTGATTTTCATTATTCAAGTGCAATTTGTTTATTTGTTATCCACTTCTTGTTTACGTTCGCATTCATAAGAAAACGCTAAGTATACATTTTGGAGAAGGGAAACTCTTCATTCATCATTATTTTTATATTTTTTCTCAATTCGACCACTTCACCCTACTCTCGCTTTTGCTTATTGATCTCCCTATTCTCAACTAAAGCTATCATAAATTGCATTTCTACTTGTTTACTGATCTCCCACTAGTTTTTTGGCTAAAATATTGATCCAGTAACCAACCTTTGAGGGGTAGATTTGAAAGCTGACATGTCCCTTGAAAGTACCAGGAGTAAATCTCAAATCTGGTCTCGTCCAGGTGAACCAGTCCTTTTCACCCAGTCTCCTAGATTCGCGTGGGAGGACAAAAACACTGGCTTGTACATAGGCTTATCCACGCTCGTCATTGTAAACCACAACTAATTCTATAAACCACTAGTTTTGAGTGGAAGTAAAGAGCAGGCCGCATTTCAAAAAGTGATGATCAACGGCGAGGCTTCGAACAAACGTGCCGTTTGGGGCTCGAGGTTTTATAATTATCAAGAAAGCTTAGGTAGTAAGTTTGTTTAGGCACATGTTACTTCATAACTTGTCCCTTCACAATGAGATTATGAGCCAGTATTTGCTTGCAAATGTTTCTACAAGCACTCTGGACTCTTACTTGTTTCAAGGTAAACTCCAGAGAGGCATTAGATGTTGGCGAATAGGTTTCAGGCTGCGCCATGCATTCCACTTCCATTTGGGTGTAGTCCTACTTTGATCGCCACCTGATTTGTAGCATGGCTCGCGTGGGTCAGCCGATGTGAAAACCAGTGTTTCTGAAGTCACAGACAATTCCGCTGCCAATAGCATACGCTGAAGGGAAGGAAGGCTCACTTAGCTAGCTCAACCGGGTCGAAATCTGGACCTTGTGCGTGGTAAGCGATGCCACTTGCCGCTACACCATTAGCGTCCTCTAACCAAAAACATTTTTTTAGCTGTTTCCATCGAAATTTGAAAGAAAACACAGATTGTTGTAGTTCACCATGCGTTTCATATTATACGCACAAATCTTATAAACATGTTGTTATGTAAAATGGATGCCACATTATAGCAACAATGTGATAATGTTTATTTATCTTCCCCTATTACGAAATACTAATAACTTTCGCTTTGACATGTAGCTTTCACAACACGTCATGCGGAGCAACCTTTTGAGTATTTGGAGTTTTTTTTGCACTTACTTTTCTTTTTTATTAATTACGATCTTCCTCTCCTTCTCCCTAACGTGAGTTCCGCTTCCGTCTAGGGGTCCGCTGTTCCTGTTACATGTGGCCATTTCAATGATCCAAGGCATTTTCATCCGTGACTGCTGTGAGGTCGTCTTTCCAACCTTTCCTTGGGGCTCCTCGCGATCGCTTTCCCTGTTCTTAGAAGTCCAGTGCTTTCCTTACAGATGGTGTTCAGGTCGCTCTGACGTCTTCGTTTCTCACTCTGTCTAATCTGCGTTTCAGCACAGGACCTGCTCACTATCTTCATTTGCATATCGCGTGGAGCTCATGCTCAAAATCTTGCATATGGGCCGGCACTCGCTTCCGTAGGGCATGGCAGCCTCACTGACTGCCGGTACACCAAGCTTTGAGCGTCCTGGAACATTGCCGCTCGCAGAAGCTGGAAAGCCCGAACAATGCGATTCCACTATTCATCACAGGCACTGAGCGATTATGTGCTGGCAGTCTTCCCACCTCTCGACGAATGTCCTAGTGCGCATGTAAGGCATTCTTGGGTTGCACGCCTGCTCAGAAATTTTTCGCTGGTTTTGCTGGTCAGGTACACGTCGAACAGCAATCGAGATGGGGAGGGTCTCGAATGGCTGCTTCATGAGTTTATTCTCCCATGACGTCAAGGAGGTAGGGAGACTCGGCTCCAGAGCTGAGCTTAAGGACCTGATCCATCTCCTTTTTTTAGGCCGTGCGGGTACGTATCACCTTCGCGCCCCGCTATTCCAGAGAGATTCGTTGCTCAAGACAAAACTTTCTTTGTGTGTGGCGTGCACTTCCAGAACATAAGGCCAAGCTAATGCAATCGAGTGGCTGTCTCAAGGTCCAGTAAAGCTAGGTAGCAGACTCGCCTCTTCTTCCTATACATCTTCATCACCTGTCTGGTGATGAAAAGTGGTGAAAATCAGTGGTAGGATTTTCTTGGGCAACAATGCTTTGTCTGACTGCGAATGGGAACGAATTACCTCGAGTTGTATCAACGAAGGTCAGCAGAGCTTCTGCAGAGCCTTCGTGGATGTGGCGCCGTCAATCTTTTAGCCGTTGCTAGCATGAAGCAGCCTTTGGTTTCCTTCTTCTTGTTCGAAATGGGGACGCTATACTGCTCTTCACGCAGTATGCTATCCTACTTGGGCTGCTATGTTTGTTCTGAACAAAGCGGATGACCACTATACACTCCTTTCTCCGGAGTGCCTTTCCATGCCTCGATTGGTACCCCTGTTAGGCTAACCACATTCCTAACCTTCATCTTGGCCAGTTCTGAGCGAACCTCATCTACTATTCAGATTTTGACGGACAGGCCCTCTTTTGAATCGGTCGCTGGCCAATGTGGAAGAAGTTTCGTTTCAAAGCTGCTGAAGTATTCTTGCCATGGCCCCTTGACTTCCATGGAATGACACCATCACAGTTCCGTGCAGTCTTTGCTACCTCGACCTCTTGACTCTCCTGTTGCCGGGCTTACGCCAACTGGCAAGGCGAATTGTTTTCGCCGAATTCTGGTTCAAAGAGTCCATTTCCGTGTTCTTCGCGTTAGCCATGGCTGCCTTAGCGAGTCTTTTGCAGTCGCAGCGGAGCCATGGTCTCTATATCTGGCATCAGCTTGAATGCGCTTCCTTTCAGATTTACTTCCAGAACCGCGCGCCTTGTCTCCTTTGGCTCCACATCGAGTCTTTCCCAACGTTTCTTTTGCACAGGATGGCCTCTCCGGCATTGATCCAGGTCTCCAGGACTGGTCCGTTAGGATCAGGGAGACCAGTTTATGGTATCCTACAGGGACTTCGCCCTTTTTCAGTTGGTGTGGCTTCACCCACTGTGTTCTCCTTTCAGTTCTTATCCTCGTCTTCTTGGGAAGATCTATGGCTGTGTCTGCCAGAAAAGGCCAGTTTTTGCACGCAGGTAAGCCTTAAATGTTCTTCTCAGTTCCAAGAGGTGATCTATTAAGACTGTTGATCTCTATTTTCTTCGGCCAGTGCTGTAAGAGTGAACCTTTGGGTTTCCTTTTTATCCGAAGAACTGGTGGCTGCAGATCGGCAGGTCAAGGATCGCGTTCTTCACAGCTATTACTTGCTCCTCTTCGTTTGCCGCGCGAACCTTTTCTGACTCCTCTGCACGTCAGATGTGACCGTTAGGTCAGCTGGCAATTGATGAGAATAACTCTCGGGCTGGACCCCGGTAGTTCGGTCCAAGGTCAAGTGGAACCTCCTGTACAGCCTGGGGGTGCGTACCAGTAGTACTGTCGCAGTACCCCTCCTTTGACTCTCACGATTCGGTACTGGTCATGTGTAAACAGTGCAGACGCAGTGCTTGTTTAGGAATCGCCACGCTGTGGTACGCCATTTCGTTTGGTGCTGGTTTGTTGTTGAAGAATTGCCGCCTTCCCAATTTACTGGGCTTTGCTCTTTCCCGCGGTGTTTCCAGTCAGGAAGGCATAGGATTAGCATAGGGCAGTTTCTGTCGTCATGAGTCGAGAACACTCGAAATTTCCTGTTAGCGACGCCATCGCTCAGAGTCTGCGCGATTGGGACTTGTCCTGTGTCGAAGATGTACTTCAGCTCTCGCCTTAAAGACACATAGTACGCTCATCCACAATTGAGGGTGTATGAGACTATCAGCCCCCAGATGTCGATGTGTCGTGGTCCCCCCGCCCAAACATGCCCAGGAATGGAGATACAGGGCCGTGAAACACGCTAATTCTTCCATGCTCCGCCCACTGCCTTTTTACGGCGCAGATTCCCGCCGTTCATAACATCCGTCGTAAGCGCGCCTGTCGCTGCGCTTCTTGCATTTGCCAGTCCTTTAATTGCACTCTCAGAATATCGGGAGGGTTTTCTGATGCGGATAACACTGGAAGTGCTGCAAAGTAAGAACAGAAGATGATGACGAGGGTCAGAACTTAAAAGCAACTGTGCCACTTCTGCAACATCCCTCGGAGGCCACGTATTTCCACGAAACATGAAAATAAAAACGGCATACTCGTTAGTTTAATACAAGCAAGACGCAATTCCTGATGCGAATGAAATTTTAGGTATTGCTCATGCTTCAAATCCATGTACAAGGAGATGACAGATGACACACGGTAGAAATGAACACAGGAGATACGATGTAATGTAAAAAAAACAAAATGCAAAAAATCCAACGGAAGCAATTAGGTAGACTGACCGTAAATTTCTACCGATCGGCGGAGCCATAGAAATAATAGAACAAACGAGTGGGACGCTTGGGTGTTTTTATTTTCATGTTTTGTGGGAATGCGCGGCCCTTGATGGATACTGCAGATGCAGCCGAGTTGCTCTTGAGTTTGCCCTTCATCATCTTTGCTCTTTTTGTAGCACTCCAATGTTATCAAGCATCAGGATTCGCGTTTTCCTTGTATTTGAGAGTGAAGTAAGGATTGGCAAAGTGCCAAGGAGCCGCACGCGACAGGCGCGCTTACGACGGATGTTATGAACGGCGGGAATCTGCGCCGTAAAAAGGCAGTGGGCGGAGCATGGAAGAATTAGCGTGTTTCACGGCCCTGTATCTCCATTCCTGGGCATGTTTGGGCGGGGGACCACGACACATCGACAAGCCCCTGGGGGGGGCTGATAGTCTCATACACCTCAATGTGGTATGAGCGTACTGTGTCTTTACCACAGACCACGGGCGTAAGGTTCTGCGGACAACCAGCTGGACTGCGACCCTGGCCTGGAGCTGTGTATCGGGCCACTTTTGTAATTTTTACATGCAGGGTTCCTTTACGGAGGTGCGGACTCTGGTCGGTGACTCTTTTTTCTTTATCAGTTTTGTTCTTTACTAATCCAGGAAATTATTCGTAGCGAGGGCGGAGCTGGTCTAGAGACAAGTGTTACGCTTACTATCGCGATCCTTGGGTCAAATTCCGAAACGGCTCCCGTCCAGGCCAGCCAATCCTCTTGCTCTTCGAGGGCGGTAGATGGCACCAGATTCGTTTGAAGAATAACGCACTGCACATCTCGACGCTGCGGCAGCCTCCCGCAGCACTGCGAGTTTGAATGGAAGCAGAAATTTCCTGCCCATCCGGAAAAAGGATTGATCACCGGCGAAGCTCATTCTCTATTCCCTACTGACACGACTCCAGAGCCTCAACTGGAGTATGCCTTGAAGAGAACGTATAGAACATGACTCGGCTAATTCGTTCACCTAGTCCTCTCCTTCGACAGTTTTGACTCTTAACCTTTGAAAGCCTACTAGGATAAGCGATTCTGATGCTGTACGGACGTTAGAAGTCGCCACGAGATTCAGAGTAAACTAGAGGACCTCGAGAAGAAACTGCGTGGCGCGGTGCCCCAAAGTGATCATCGCTCAGCTCTATAAAGTAGTGGTGGAGAAGCTACCTTATGCGGAGTAGGAGCCTGTTTGATATGGGTGAATTTTAAACGCAGATTTTTTGACTCTGGAGTCAGCTAAATCGTGCAAATGCTATATATCTATAGGTTACTGTTGGTAAGCCATTACTAATCCAAGTCTCTACGCCTCCAGGGTCGTTCACGAATGCTGCTTCGATGGTCAGAATTGGAGGCACTGACACGGTCTGTGGATTGAAATAGAAGAAAATCAGGCTGCTCTCCCTTCTGTTGCTTCAAGAAACATGGATTTTTTCCAGAAGGAAACAGCCCTTGATCAAACTAGCGTAACTGCATGAGGCAACAGGCATTCCAGCCTCGTACTCCTTCATGCTGCGCGGAGCAGGGTTTACCGTTCATGCCGAGCCTTTTTAACCTGTTCAGATCACTTGTGTATATACGAATGGTCATATACGGTGGTCTTACAGTAAGAATGTTGCCGCCTGCCACGCAAGGGCTTCACATCCAGGCCGAAGCGCCTTTTCACTCTTTCCTTCAGCGGCCAGCAAATCGCTACCAGGCTCATTTGATGATGAGATGATTTGAGTGATGAGTGGTAATGAAAATAGTGACTCACCTTCAGCCGCCAGTAAATCACGATTTCTGAGTGGCAATGAATGCTTCATCTCACTAGAAATGAAACTATATGCATGAAAGCCTCTAAAGGGTAAATTGGCATATGCTTTAGTTACGTGTCTGCATGAGAATTTTTGAAAGTCCAGTACCCCTAGATTCCTTCTATGATCAGGGATGCAAGTACGGTGGTACTGCTCAACGGGCATCTTCTCCCCTGGATTAGTGAGGCCATGGTCCATAGTGTGCCCTGCCACTCCGTCTCGGAGCTTGGGAAGTCAGGTCGATGTGGATTCTTGTAATCGACACGGCCTGCCTGTATGTAGTCATAATCAAACTTCTTCATGGCTCTAATGGGACCGAAGCCCTAACAGAATCCTTGAAATAGGCCGCTAAGAAAATCTACCAGTTAATCCTTAATAAAGTCGTTTTGAATCTATCACATTTCTTCTTGTCTGGACGTAACTAAACAGCTAAGAGTTAATCACTGCTTTGGTCTTCACTCTATCTAGCTGAACTAAAAAAGATTAAAGCCCTGCGTTACTGTACTTTTCACTCTGGCCATTTTTCAAAAGTCTTGGTAAGCGTTTGAGGAAAGTTTTCCGTTACGGGGTTGACGCTGGCTAAGAAAATTATTAACTGCTCACGCTGTTCTGACCCACAATATCAGGAGTTTTCTATGGCTAAAGACTTTGATTAGCAGGGTTATTCGTCGGCTAGAACAATTAAAAATGTGAATAAATGTGGTATAGGAAATAGCCATCGAATATCGTTTTTGCGGCGGCCTTGGCGCGCGCTCTAACGGGCTCATAAGAGCATGATTTGTTGGTGAACTTTGTTTTGGAAGTGATCGAGAGGCTTCGCTTGCTGTCACGAGGTGACGTTTGATTCGGCGTTGATATCCTAAGACTAAGGTCATCCAAACCTCCAGGTTCCTCCCTATCGACCAGATTGACTGGAGCCTAGTCTCATAAAATGGTGACCTACGTCAGTGCAGGTACCTTCACATTGACGCGCTGGAATGCCGCGGTACTGAAAAACGACATGTATATTTGTGGATCAGGTGCTAACAGGCTGGCCATGCCAGTTCAGATGGATTTACCTGGTTGTAAGCGTCAAACTGATTCTTATCGGCCTTAAATGGCGCCAACATTGCAGTCATGATAAGGACTCTCAGTGCTCTCTGACTGCTCGACTACGACGGATTTGATGGGAACATTGTGGCTTCAAGTTACTGGCACCTTTCTGGTGCCAAATGCCACCCGGGTCGCATGAGCGCTTGCGCCATACGGTCCTTTTCGAAGCATATGATCTTTACGTTGAAAGGATTAGATTTTGAAGAGACAAATTCCCACCGATTTCAATGGCTTGTGGTGGCTTCACCTAACTCCGAAGGCAAAACTTTAATCAAACGAAAAAAACAAATCAAAATCTGGTCTGGCAACTAGCACAAGAAGTGGCTAAAGAATACTCGAGTGCCCAAACTTCAGACAGTCAGTACTAAAAAAATTCAAAAATGTTCATATTCGGGAAAATACACGACCTTTTCGTTGTGAGAAGTCATCCGCTGTTATTGTGTGGTTGGACTACATATATCGGTCTCATATCGGTCTCTAAATACTTTTGTTTTTCAAAACAATGAAAGAATTTATGGAAATTGAACATCGTATAAAAGTTGCTAAAAATTATCTGAAAAAATATAAATATAAAGTTGCAACAGCTGCGCAAGAGAACGAGGCCTTTCTGTATGGGAAGTGTGTGCGGGGGGGGGGAGGCTGAAGGATTGCTCGGCGCACAACTATGATAGTCGCATGGGATGATTAGTTTAGGGTGGCTACTGAGTCGAGGAGTGGAGGTGGAGGTGGGGGGGGCAGAAGGACGCTTTCGATGTACGAACCTTTTCTTAAGGCGTTGGCGAAAACCTGAGTTTTGCATCGGATTTCAATTTATGGTGGCCAGTTCTGCACTGCGGCTACTTCAATGTTCCGAACGGGACTTTGCCCGAGTGAGTTCTGTAGCTGTTGTGAGGAGACTATTGTTATCTCTAGCCTGTAGGGAGCAGCAACTCTGATCGTGATCCCCTAGTAGTGTCTCCACGCACCTGCGAATAGTGCACCATTTTATGGACAGCGGGCTGATAAGCTTTCATCTATCTAATGTAATGATATCCACGGGGAGCAAGCGAGTGTGCCAGTGGTTTTTACGAGCACCGGCCAGCTGTTTCGATTTCATACCGCCGATCGATTTGCACTGAAGTCAAGCGATCCCGTATTGGTTTCGTTCAGAGGTATTCCCAATGAATTGGTCCACTCAATCTACTTAGGGGAGAGCTTTCTAGACTTTTTTACTTGGTCTGAAAGCCCAATAATCTCGTTTCCCGTTTTCTGACCATTGATTTCCATCGATGCGATAGATGAGATCGCCTTAGAAACTGGGACGGCCCTTGTTCTCGGACATTTCGCAGGTTTGCAACCGAAGCAATTTACGAAGGAGGTCACGAGTGCTGTTGACAGTCAATATTACTATTTGAGTGGTTCCGAGGGTTGCTTATATACTGATAGCATGTGGACCGCACTTTTGGCCGGCACTATGAGGTGGATGGAGGACGTGACAGGATGTACAAGCCCGCACCAGTGAGGCCACTACTAACGGCGGTGCGAGCCTGTTCCACGAGGCGATCAGTCCCTCTCCCCGAGCCGAGCAAGAAGTGCCTCCCTGTTGCGGACTGGCTGAGAGAGGCGTTCGTTTTTGCCGCATTTTTTCATCGTGTGCGGTCGAAAGTACGCGTTCGCCGCCTGGCACGGGCGCGTGTCCGGCGCCCTCTCAGCGCGCAAAGTGCAAAAAAATAGGTCCGGATCGGGTAGTGAACGCTAGAAAAACCGTCGCAGGGTCGCGGCTCATAACGTTTCTGTAGAAGATCGTGGAGAGAGGAAGTGTGGGGGGGGGGGTGCCGCCCTCGAAAAAAACTGCCCGCCGCCGACAGTGGTCAGTAGAAGTCGTTCGTGGATGGGAGCGACCGGCCGGTCGGTGTATAGGAATTGGCGGCCGTTGCCAGCTGGACGCATCCACAAACGGACGCCGTCAGCCAATCGCCGCCATCGTGCAAGGCGATACGGTAGGTCGCAATGGCCGCGACTAGGCATCCACATAATCGGACCGCTACACACATGCTCCAGCTAATCGGGTACGTTTTAGAAGATTCATCTCTGACTGAGTTTCTTGTCAATTTTACGAAACGAGAAAAATATGATTTTCTGTCAAATATTGGCGCCTGACCTTTTTTTGTCGCCTCTTTTAATTTCAACGGTAACAGACAAAGAGCTGCTCACAGTCTGGCCCTGCCATACT
The DNA here is from genome assembly GCA_036418165.1 of Cooperia oncophora. Lineage (NCBI taxonomy): Eukaryota > Metazoa > Nematoda > Chromadorea > Rhabditida > Trichostrongylidae > Cooperia > Cooperia oncophora. Next base: position 15,399 of record MU918408.1, on the reverse strand, counting down.
TTCTGATCTCTTTTCTGCAGCTTATGTCCGACTCTGCCTATGTCAGCCTCCTACAGCCGCTCGTTCTCCTTTTTAATTTTGTGGCACTTGCCCGTTGCTTCTTTTTTGTTGTCGTTGTCGCTCCGTAGTCGTTTTGCCCTTCGGCCATCATCCCGTTGTTGCTGCAACCCTGTGTGTGAGTGTGTTGCGGCGAATGTTGGTGTGCGAAAAGTGTGTGTGTGCAATCGCGGACTTTTTCTCGACTAGTTTCTGTTTATAGCCGTCGCTCTTTATACAGTGCAACATCAGCAGTACGTCACGTCCTTTTATACACACACACAAACAGACACACCTCGTTTTTTTTGTGTATCCCTGCCCTTTTCTATTGATTCTACTCAGTCAGTCATTTTTTACGAACGAACCACGACTGCGATGGTGAATGGTTTGACGGGTGTGGATGACGACGAGCAACTGGCCACAATCGCCACTTACGATTCGATTTTGTTCGAATAAAGCTCATTTGATTCAGTTTCTGGAGGTTTTCGGGATCTTTACCCTGTCTTTCTTTCCTTTTCTTCCTTTTTTCATTTCGCATATCGCTCCCTTTGCCAAGAGCTCTGTCCTTCGCACTATCGATCGCCTCGAAGCACTAACCTACCGTAATCGACGCCGCTTACGCATGAGATTTCCATCGAGCCGCCTTGAATAACCTGGTCCTGATTTGCCTTAAAAACCAGGTCTTTTATTATATTATGCCAGATGGCAATTTTGGCCACGAACCGGAAGAATAATGAGGTGAACTTGGTACACGGGCGGTGGAGTTGTTGGCAGACCACGTCGCACGATGGGAATCCCCAGCAGGGGGGGGGGGCGTAATCGGTCGCTGGGGGGAGGGGGTCGTAACTGCTCCGAGATAAATTTTTTTTCACAGATGACTTTTCTTGTTTCATCTTGTTCACGGACGTTATATTGAGAGGAGGGAGGGGGTCGTATTTGCCTTTGGGAGAAAGTTATGATAATTGGGAATTTTTTCCCGGTTGCTGGCTTTTCGCGTTTTTTCTCGTTTCACATGTGTTACATCCCCCCCCCCTTAACAGCAAAATTTTGGGGGCAGGGCATAACATTAGTTGGGGATTTTGGTCTAGTCCGTCTGATCGCCCTCCAGAAGGTGGTTTCATATGGTCCCCACCCACCCTGTCAGGATCAAGGAGTCGAGAAGTGGGGTGGGGGGAAGCATAGCACTAGCGAAACAGGACAAATCGTGAAAAGTCTACAAATGGAGGCAACTTTTCCCTGAAGCCGCAAAAGGGGAGGGGTCTGGAGAGAATTTTTTTGGGAAATCCCGGAAAAATTGGAAAACGTGGTAGCAGTCTAGGAAAAAAGTAAGTAGGATGGGGAAGGGGGTCGCATTTTCCGAAAATCTTCCTTAGCGACAGCACGTGCCCTGTTTGTGGTATGGGCAAAAAGTGCTAGCAGCAGTATTTCGAGCGTGATCATGAATTCATCGCTGTGTTGCTCGGTAGGATTCTCACCGTTATAAGGCCCTACTTCTTCGTAGAAGTTATCGCCTATTGTGCTAATATATTCGCTAGTTGGTCTGCTGGTCGGACTTTTTGCCAAGGCTATTCTAGAGGCAACGCATCCATCTCGACCATCCCTGCTTTTTATTGCGTACATTCGCCGCCACCGCTGTTTTTGCCAGCTCGTTCAGTTTTTCCCCACTCACCTCTTCAGATGGGCGTAATATTTGTGTGAAGTGATTTTTCATCGCCATTTCAAAGCTGACCGACCATCTGAGGTATCCTTGATGGACTGAGGGACATCCATAGAGCTTTAGGAGGCAGCTGGGGCTAGCTAAGAAGGATTTTGCAGTTTTTCTGTTCGAAATGCGCTCCCTCTCCACGGAGTTGCAAGTGGGGAGCTTCTCTCTGCCTCGCTCAATCTCTCCCTCCGTGTGTCAGCTCTCGCCATCTCCTCTGTTCAACTCTGCCTTATTCGCTTCACTGCTGCCGCCGCTCGCGAACGACGGCGCCCGACTTTTTCCCGGTGAAATGTTGCGATAATCTTAGTAACGGTTTTTGTTGTTTGAGCTGCCGTCAATAGCTTCAATGGCTCCCGTTTTCTCAATAGGTGGCTACTTTTCATCGATTAAGAACCCTCCGCGTTGATGAACGTCGGGTGGTCCCTTGAAGCGGGACCGATCCTGAACCGCCACTAATCCCAAGGCACAGTTTCACTACTGAGCTTCCAGGTCTCACCTTAGAATCGTTCTGCTAGTCGAATTAATAAACACTGGGTGAACTCTTCATGGTAATCAGTCTTATCTATGCCCTCTCAACAGTCATCAACAACTTTTTGAAGAGCTCGTCGTCAAAGAAGTCTTTGCTAAAGGGGGGCTAGTTATTTTACGAAGTAACCTTTAAAATTTTTTTCTCTCTAGAAGTTCCTAGGCTATTTCAATGAACATTTTTCTTCAGTGTTTCTTCTTTTTTTTCTCGCCCGTTCCTATCTGAAGGTCGTTGTTTATGGCCTTGCCACCTAAAAAACTCATACGGTCAAACCTGAAACCTTCATATTGCTCTTAACAATTCTGCATTTTTACGTGACTTGCTCCGAGTTACGATGTAGTCGGTGCGTTTTCAAAATTCCGTTTAAGCCTTGTAGTTGTCTCTTTCGTCAGTGGGGTCCGCAATCCCTTTGAATAGAAATTTCCCAATTCGATGATTCTTTTTCGAACTCGGCCTCTTTTTTCTCGAGTGTACTTTCGGGTCCGCAAAATAAGATGATGGGAGAAATTTTTCGTTTGGCACGTCATCTGCCGGCAGTTTCGTTGTCGGCTTCGTGTCGTCGTCGGCTAAACCTTCAGGGGCATGCAGTCCCCTTTAATGGGCAGTAGTTGTGTCGTTCATTATGTCGCCTCCAATTTAGTTGATCGATAGCCTTTAAAGATGAAAATGGAGTCTAAGAAGATAGCTGCTTGTTCGATAAGACTCGTCATGTCGTATCGATTGATGTCCAAATCGATTATTCATTGTTCGTTCGAAGACCGGTTTCTTTATCTCAGCCGTATACACATACGAGCCTTAGGCACGGACTGAGTTGACTAGGACGCGATACAGCTGGGTGTTCGTTGGCCCCCCGCAAGCGCTCTCTCCCCCCAACGTCGTTTAGCGCACGTCGCCCACTACAGTAACCCGCACTGGACGCGTATCTCTCGATGTGCCTGTGAGCGAGAGAGCAGGAGAGACGTGGACTAGAGAGTAGGGTTGAGTGCGAGTGAGTGAGTGACTGAGTGAGTGGTCATGTGTGCTCTTCAGCTGCCGCGGACAGACAGAGACACACTATTGCCTCAGCCGCCTCGCCCGCGGCCCTTTAACGTAACTCGTAATCGATTGGAGCTTTACGAAGAAAGAAAAGTAATTTCATGTTGCGAACACCCTCGAAGTCGAGATAAATTCGTACCATTGGCGGCTATAACGTACAGTTCAGTTGTCGTGTACATTGCACGTTTTTCTTCGTACACATGTGTGCTGCCATCGATTTTGTCAGAGAGGCGAGAACGAAAAAAAAACCAACGCGCTGCCGGCGATATCCGGTTTCGAGGCGTTATTGATTATTGGGTCGAAGCAGTGGTGGGGGTTTGATGACGGTGTTGGTGGTGACATCGAATTGTTCCGGGGGAAAATTTTCACATCACCACCTCACAGACGATGATTACGGTAGCGAAGTGCATTCGGGTGTGTGCGTATATGTGTGTGTGTGCAGTGCAGGGGGGAATGTGATCGAAATCAGCGTGATGGTGAAGTGGCTAGTTCATCATTGCCGTCACTATCGCCGTCTCTCACCTATGAGCTCTTGTTAGCCAATGACACTTTAGAAGTCCTTGTGCTACACATTTCTGATTCGTCGGGACACTGTGCAGTCCGCCCTTTTTTCCGTTGCCATTGGGCGGCGCCGAGTTCCGGCTAGCGGGCGTTTTTCAGCCAGTTGCGACATGACTCGGCTGTTCAATGGGGCTTTTTCTCCCTGTTTTTCTCTTCTCGCGGCTAAGAACCAAATACATTTTCCCTTTCATCGTCCATTGAAACCATTCTCAGAGATCTCGTCAGAGAGAGGGGAAAACAATCTGATCCGGGGATTTCCTCACTTCTAGGACTTCTAGAATACATCTACCTGGATTGGACCCACTTCTTACGGAATTCATCACCTTATTTGGGAATGCTGTCGGAATCTCCCTCTGGGGATGGCTACTATCAACCCCACCAGAACTTTCTCTCGTACCACTCCGCGATTACGGTAGTACCGGGAACTTGACATCTTTTTGAGGTATTTTACTTTCTCTGTTTCAAACCTGTATGTGTGCGAATTTCCTACATATACAGGCGGATTATTTTCACGTCGTCGGAAACGAGAGCCCTTCAAATTAATTTCTCTGCGTCTCTCCGTGCCCTGATGATGTCTAGACCCCGTGGCAGAGTTCCTCTAAACTCTCCCCGAATTTACACACTACTTTTGATATGCTAGCGTTTTGTCGGCTAGCAACGCTTTTTCTCTACTTTATTTGTTTCTCTCACTAGGGCGGGGTATTTCTGCTCTCAGCATTTTCTCTATAACTGCGGCTCACTTTCTAACCAGCTCAGTATCCTTTGCGTGTTTTAGATGGATCTAGGAAGTAAGCAGAGCTAACCCAAGGTTCCCTTTCAGGCTTCTTGGGCCCCAGCTGGAGGTGTTGAGAAAGTTCTAAGTCCATCACATTGTGTTTATGTACGGCTTTGACTGGTCCTAGTCTGTTTTTCACCTAAATTTACACCTGGTTGTCGGGCAGCAAACGGCAGGGTGAAGACGAATTGCCTTCATCGGTTTGACGGGGCAACGTCGCAACAGAAAAACCCCTATGTCGCAACCGTTTTCGGCTGCGTCTAATTGAAAATTGAGCGTTTTGTCATGGGAGGGTAAGGGTGTGGTTGGAATTGCTCCCACTTTCGGGCAAGCTGGCACTTACCCCTCGGAGCCTCTTTCTGTCGAGTGTAGCTCCTGATATAGGCCCGTATAGTTGAAGGCATGATGAGCAGAAAACACGTTCCCGATGTTAAGCCGGGAATAATCCTTTGGGATTTGTTGGTGCCAGAATGTGCTTCCTATTTAATTGTACCTACACGCACATATACACATACACACATCGCGCACATAATGGCAGAAAGTGTACGCACAGAACGCGTCATTGGCACAGGTTACGGTACCGCGCGCGCGTTGTGTCGCGGTCTGTCGTCACTGGTCGAGTCGGCGCAGACAGGTAAGGCTAGGCCACCTAGAGGGCTCCGTCCGTACCGAAGACGAGCGCCACCACCACTGTCACCACACCACACACATATACACACGCACACACACACACGTACGCGCACCGCGTAGAGCACCGCCCATCGTCTTCTCTACACCCATTGTGAGTCGCCTTTTCTTATGCCTGTATTTGGCCTTCTGTTCTCGTTTCTTCAGAAATCTCACTTTCTCGCGCCCAATGAGGTCCACTCAGTCGCGGTCAAACGACTTTCTGCTTTTTGTGGATTGAATTGAGTAAAAAGAACTGGCATAGAACCGCGCGTTGCCATCTGTTTTATTGATCACGGTTTCCAAAGAACGTGGACGAATCCTTTGCGAAGAGTTGTGAAAACGTGGGTGAGCCTCACTTCGGCGGGTCCCCCAGCCATTAATCCACCTCAAAAGTGTTCCTCGGCAAAAAGCCTCTTGAAAACGGACATCATCTCTACGCCCATGATCTGGGGAAAAACCTATTGTATGGTTTGCTAAACACACAAAAGCTCCTTTTCATGTGTTCGTATACTTCCTGTAGTCACCCGACGAAAGACTCCCAGGCGTCAGCCTCATTGAGGTTAAGAGATTGTCGACCTGGAAAAAAATCACCTCTGCGCGGTCAACGGTGATTTGGGGGAACGTTTAAATTATTAGGGGAAGAATTGTGCCATCTGATAACGGGAAACCTTTTTAATGGCGGTTTCGAACTTGGGTCTTCTGCGTGTCTTTTGATAGTTCTCCAGTCAGCAGCTTACGAATCTGGACCTAGAGCGACTCCTTTCATGGACTATTCCACCATCTCACTTGCTACTGTTCCACGTTTCGTATCTCCGACCCCAGGATATTTCCTGAATGCCTATTCTTGGTCCTGAGATTGCACACATATGCCGGAGATCATTTTCGACCCGCCAGTACCACCGAACGTCTTTCGTATTGCCCAGTCTGCCTTGGAGAACGTCTCTCGAACTACCAGTTCTGTATGGAGCACTCAACAGTACGCATAGCTGTGGTTGCGCAGCGTCGATTTCTTTGTGTGAATCATCGTAGTTGTCGTCTTCGTTGCCCTCTTAGTGGCTTCGACGTCGCCGTTGTACAACCAAATTCAATTCAGGTTTTCTCCACTCACACTTCCACACCCAGACGTGACGCACATGCGGTCGCGTTTCGCCGCGCACCGTCGCGTAGAGCGCAGAAACTCCTCGCCTGCATGGGGAACTTTTCAGCGAGTAGTGTCGTTGGTGTGTGTGCTCCAGAGAAGAAAAAACGCGCTTTCTGCCCAGTGTTCGGCGAGCCGCATATGCGCACAGCTGTTCGAGTTGCCCTCACATTCATGGAAATCGTCGTTCCGACGTAAACACTATACGAAACGTGATAGCGAAAAAGTGGATTTTTTACATCGGAGCCCCTCCCATGACGACGGAGGCTTGGTCTGACAGGCCATGCCGTGTCGAGAGAGTCGAGAATACGGTGAATAACGCGACCGTTTACGCTCTGCTGAACACCTCTCAGCTTCTCCTTTTATCTAATGTTGCCACTCCTAGAGCACCCCATCAACTATGCTAGAACTGAAGCGTACTGGAAACCAAAGTTATTTTAACTTCGTAACTTACAAGTTAATGAAGATATATTTTTGACTATCGATTTTTTTATTATTGATGGACATGTCATTAGATTAATGGCTCAGGATTAGAGTGAGATGACATTCCTCAAAGCCAAGGGGCACGATGGCCAGGGGCAGGCGGTCATTGCCAGCGCCATTGGTGGAAGAGCTGAGGAACTGTGACCAATCGACCTCTCGCAGCCCTTCCACCAATGACGTTGGAAGTGACTGCCCGCCCCCACTTATCGTGCCCACTGTCTTTGAAGGGCACAATGTGCTGCCGAATGTGTGAAAAGGAGTGTTCTGATGGTATTCATGGTAGATAGTAGATGTATGATTTCAGTTCGAATCGAAGCCGGACGTGGGACAGCTGCAGTCGCAGATGCAGATGCGCGAGGCGAAGCCGTACAAATGCACGCAATGCGTGAAAAGCTTCGCCAATTCGTCCTACCTCTCGCAACACATGCGAATTCATCTCGGCATCAAGCCGTTCGGACCGTGTCAATATTGCGGTAAAAAGGTTAGTGGACGTTCAATGAGTAAAAAAATACTCAAAAAAACGTACACAACTTAGATCGAAGAGACATTAGATCAG